>JAYEVK010000204.1:0-96262 GCA_036346275.1 Otatea glauca | reverse complement strand
GGTATCACGGTCTTTGAAGCCGTGTGCAGCGGACACAGGTATGGCGCCCCAAGGCGCAAGCCTTCGAGGAGGCTCGGGGCTCGCCGCGCAACAAGACTCCGTCGACCCGATCGATGAGGCGCATGGCGTGGCGTCTGCGATCGGCGGTATCAACAAGCTGCTGCGGCGTTATCACGGCCGCCCGAGTTCGAGGGCGGTCTTTGATCTTGGCGACACGGTCTGCGTCGGTCGGACCGGCAAGGATAAGCACAAGTATCGCCCCACAGGAAGGCCCCTTCACCGTCGTGCGGATCCTCGGCTGGCACCTTCGGCTCAAGGCGCCGACGGCGCATCCTTCCAAATGCATGGAATATAGAAAAGTTAAAGCGATTCTATCCTAAACTCTTTCCTCTTCCTAGCATGCTCTTTCTTTCTTCCTTAGAGCACTGGTAGCCATGCGACGACTCGGGCTGCCCTTCGCGCCCGTTCAAGCTGCTCGATCGGGCTTGCGGCGAGTTGATGACCCAACCGACCACAAGGTCCTTCCCGAGCGGTAACCCCTTGACCCAAGTGCTACGACTTACGCCCGGGCTATGGTTGCTAACACTTTGCGGAAGAAGGAAGTACCGAGTGGAGTGACCTTTGGGTCGGCGAGGAACACTCCTCCCCGCCGCGAACTCACCGTCTCACGCTTATGAGGTGCGTGACCCGACGGGTCATGATGTCTATCGGCGGTAACCCTCTCAACCTAAGTGTTACGACCTCGCCCACGCTATGGTTGCTAAGTAGCGCCGGCGGAAGAAGGAAGTGCGGAGTGGAAAGATCTGGCGGTCTAGAACACTCCTATCCCTCACAAGTCGCCTAGCATTTGCGTAGCCAAGTCTCAATCCACCTCGCCTCCTCAAAGCGACCCGACCCACGCATAAGTGACCCTGTGGTCCTTAAGGCTATGGTCGGTCAAGCGCTCATCCTAAATACGAAAAAGGGCGAGGGCGATTACGGAACTTGATAAATTCAAGATTGTTTAAATAGCGGTCTTTACAATCTAAAAGGATAAAGCTAACTATATTTTTATTCTTCTTGGCGAGCGGCCGGTGGCGAGACGGAGAGTTGGTTGCCTCGACTTCTGGAGGCGGCTGCGGCGGGATGCGGTGGCGATCTCCGGGCGTCTTGGCTCGACCGAGGCTCGAGCAAGTCGATCTCCTCGTCGATCCGGTTCCCGGCTACGCTGCTGCCCACCACCGCGAGGTCGATGCCGTCGTAGTACGAGATGGTGTTGACGGCGCCGAAGCTCAAGCGCAAGCGCCGGTGACCACCGCCTCTTCTCTGATCGGCTTTCCCGGGCGGCCGCGGGCAAGGCACCGGGCTGCCCGGCTCAAGGATGCGATCGCGAACTTCCGACCGCCTTGCGGAGGGCCTCCGGTTGGCGCTCATCTCGCCCGACCATCCTCGCATGAACCTTCAGCGCCGCCGGGCCTCATCCGAGCCACGATCGCCACGTCGCGAGCATCCGGCCGTTCTCTGCGCCTCCACGGCGGCCTTTCGATTCTTCTGCGCCTCTGCGGTTGCGGAGATTTTGGATAAGTTCGCCAGCGGGTCGCACCCCAAACTTAATTGAAGAATTGAGACACTTACAGCCGCGAGTTAGTCGATTGCGGCTTCGACTTGGCGCCTCGTATGAAGTCTTGGCTCGGCGATTCCTTCTCGAGCGATCGCCGCTTCGGAACGAACTTCGGACAGCGTCCCCGAGCCTTGTTCGCTCGGTCCACGGAGCGTGTTACTGCGTCTGCGCTGATCCCCTCCACGGCAACAGCGGCATCCTTGGCCTCGGTGACCTCCGTCGAAGGACTCGATTCCGCCACTTTCGCCCTCAAGGCCTTGGCTCTAAGCGCTCATCATAAAGGGCCTTTGGCCTCTTCAAATCCTGGCGGATCTCCACCGCCTCCGACCGCCTAATGCCCGAGGCCTCTGGGCTAAGCGCGGCTCAAGCGCGGCCGATTGCCTCCTCCACTGCGGCCGCCCGATGTCGGGTAGCTGCGCGGCAGAGCTCAACTCAGCGCCTGGCGAGCCGCCGTCTTTGCAAAAACATGGACACTCAGTTAGTCGCACGGAAGAACTATAAAAAATGTGCAACGAGTCAAAACTTTTCGGCTGACCTACCTTGGCGACTGGCTGAACTCCCCCGACCATCGTATCCAGCGCCCTGGTGGAAGACTTCAGAGCAAGAGCCAGACCTTCACGGATACGCCTATCTCGGCCAGTCCGCGTCAAAGGCGCCTTGCCGAAGGCGGCCCACTCGCTCCTCCGTCGACCCATGGCGCCCGCCGGGATTACACCCGGCGGCGCGCCCTCGCTCGCCCGTTCGGGCGGGACGTCGCCCGTCCAAAGCACCATGGGCAAGGGTGACGAGGTCAACCCTTCAGAAGCCCCCTCGGCGACCTGCACCCGAGGAGCATCGGTCGGCACCTCCCCCTGGGACGAGGGGTCGAGCACCTCCGTCGCCGGCTCCGCCACGACTGGCGCGATCACCGGCGGCTCCATCGTCTCATCCTCCGAAACGACGATCACGTCGTCCGGTGGGGTCCCCGCCGGAGGCGGCGGAAGTTCTTCTTCGGCCACGACCTCCGGGTGAGGCCCGTCCCCTCGAGCGACCGCGCCCTCGGGCCGACGCCGCGACCTCCACCGAGCCGATCGGGTCACCGAATCACCGCGCCGTTACTTGCGAGCCGATCGCACGCCCCACGGTCACCCGAAGATAGGCGCCGCGTTGCAAAGATTCAAGAGTCGCTCGGCGGCTTTGCCAAAAGAAAATGCTCCAATAAAAGAAACACTTACAAGGCGGCGGGTGCATGGCACGCGCGCCTCTTCTTGCGGCGCCCCACAAGGGGCAAGTCGGTGAGTCGCTTCCCGAAGCCACCTCCCCGAGACGCTGCGGCGACCATGGCGCAAGATCACCCCTCGCACGGGGATCCGTGGCCACGGGCCCGTGTTGCCGCTCGGCCGAGTCCACGCTCGGGCGCCGCCGATCGGCGGTCGAGGAAAAACCCACCATAGGGGTGGCGGGCGCTCCGCCGTGTCGATGGAGGTTGTCCCCACGGCGGTGGTCTCGACACATCCTCGCGCCAAGCTTGCGCCGCGCCACGTTCCTTATGCTTCTTCCTCCTCCTTTCCTCCTTCCGCTTCTTGCGGAGGTCGACCTCTACCGTCTTCGCGGGCGGCCGCCTGCGCTTCCTTATCCCGGGAGGCGCCGCGGAAGACATCCCCATGAGCCCCTAAGAGGATGCGGGAATGTTGGTCAAGTGCTAAGGACAAAGAAAAGAGAAGGAAAGAATTTCACCGGCTTACGGTTTGGCGGAAAAGCCGCGAGAATGGCTCCGGTGGCCATCCGGGCCACCGTCGGCGCTTTCGCAGAACGGCCGCCACCCGGCCTCCACCTCGAGCAGCGGCCAGCTCGGTTTCACGCCATCCACGCCCGGTCGGACGGCCCGCGTCGCCGAGCAGTGCGGCACATGCACAAGGGTTGCACGCGCATCCCCATAAAGCGCGCACAACCACGTCCCGGTGAGCCCGCCTCCTTTGAGCCACGATGCGCTCCCACGATCGGGGCTAGCTTGTTCTTCTCCTCTTCTCGGCGCCCAGTTCACCGCTCCTCCACCATGGGAAGCTCGCCCGGTGAAGCGAGGGCTATGCCGCCGACGTTTGAGCGTAGAGCCATTGAACGCCTTGACCCTTGTTGGACGAGGCGGTTTACCTCCAGTACTCCGTGCTCCGCCGGGCGGCCGGAGGGCGGCCACCGTGGCGCCACGGCGTCCGGCGGCTGTCTTTCGAGCCTTGCTGGAAGAAGTGCCTCCACAGCGCCCGTCGCGCTCGATCCCGGAAGGCCTCGCACAAGCGTGATGAAGATGGCGATGTGGAGGACCCCATTGGGGTTGAGATGGTGCACCTCCACCTTGTAGTGAGACAACAGACCCACGGGCCGAATGGGTGCGGCGGCGAGGCCAAAGCCGCTCGAAGAAAGAGGGCACCACGACCTCGTCGCCCAGCGGCCTGGGTAGCGACCCTGTCGGCACCCTCCGGCCGAAAGGTCTGCGGCATGAGAAGCCCTTCTTCACCAAGCCAAGCGCCTGCGGTGTCTTGCGCGGAGCACTCGACACGACATCTTCACGGGAGGCGGCGGAAGGTGAAAAGAAAGGGTGGGGTTTTCTTTCCTTAGCTCTCTGGTGCTTTTCTTGTTTGAGCGAGAGCAGAGAAGGCAAGAAAGCGTGACTACCCGAAGCACCCAGGCGTATTTATAGAGGACAAGCGAACGCCGGCCAAGCAGGCACCCCGTCAAGCGAAGCGTCGCGTTCACCCTCGACCATTGCGCCAGCCTGGTAACTCCCAGTTTCCAATACCACTCCGCTTTTAATCCCTGTCATGTCAGGCGACAAGGGCCATAAAGGCGCCGCCCCGAACAACGTGTCCGTAACCTCTTGGTCTCGCCTTTAGGCGGAGCAGTTGCTCGAGGCGCGCGAAGCTCCAGGGATCATTGCCGCGGCCCCAAGGCGGCAAAAGCTTTGTGGCTTGCGCCGGGGCCCAGCGAGTGTGGGTTCAAAAGGCCTACCCGCGGATGGGTATAAGGCCGCCCAAAAAACTTGAGCAAGGGCGGTGAGGTGAGCCCACGGTGGGCCCTCGGTTAGGTCGGTGACGGCCTAATCACCTCTACTCGCGTCCGAGACCATACTTCACTCTCCGGGAGCTCATCAATGGCGACGGCCACTGTGCTCTGGGTGGGCGACGACCCGAGTCCATCTGGATTGAGTAGAAAGGTTTTTATGGGTCGCCCCACAGCGGGGCAGGACACCCTACTGCGGGACCGTCCGCTCGGAAGGGTCCCCCTTGGCGGGACCTCCCAGGACCCACTCGGACTACCGCTATTAGCTCCACGAGCACGGCGTTCAAACCAGCGCGAGTAAGCGTCGTCGCTCATCCCCTCCAGTCCCACACTGCGGATGGGGTATACATGTGGGATAGGCGGTGGCCATTCCTCTCGCGGCTACCCTCGCCCGAGCGAGGACTCGAGAAGGATGCCCCGTCCGGCTACGGCGGAAAGCGAGCACTCACGTCCAGCTCGGCGGTAAACGAGCACTCCGTCCGGCTCGGCGGTAGCGAGCACTCCGCGTCCGGCTCGGACGGTAGCGAGCACTCCGTCCAGCTACGACGGTGGCGAGCACTCATGTCCAGCTACGATGGTAGCGAGCACTCACGTCTAGCTACGGCGTTAAGCGAGCACTCGGACACGAGAACCTCACGAGGCATCGGTCGTCCCGCCGACCAAAGCGATCGGACACCGAACCTCACAGAGGCATCCGGTCGTCCGGCCGACCAAGGCGATTGGACACGAGAACCTCACGAGGCATCCGGTCGTCCTGCCGACCAAGGCACCGTCTAGCTACGACGTTAAGCGAGCACTCGGACAACCGAACCTCACAGAGGCATCCGGTCGTCCCGCCGACCAAGGCGATCGGACACGAGAACCTCACGAGGCATCCGGTCGTCCTGCCGACCAAAGCGATCGGACACCGAACCTCACGAGGCATCCGTCGTCCTGCCGACCAAAGCGATCGGACACGAGAACCTCACGAGAGGCATCCGGTCGTCCGCCGACCAAGGCACCGTCTAGCTACGACGTTAAGCGAGCACTCGGACACCGAACATCACGAGGCATCCGGTCGTCCTGCCGACCAAGGCGATCGGACACGAGAACCTCACGGAGGCATCCGGTCGTCCTGCCGACCAAAGCGATCGGACACCGAACCTCACAGAGGCATCCGGTCGTCCTGCCGACCAAGGCGATCGGACACGAGAACCTCACAGAGGCATCCGGCCGTCCTGCCGACCAAGGCACCGTCTAGCTCGGACGTTAAGCGAGCACTCGGACACCGAACCTCACGAGGCATCCGGTCGTCCCGCCGACCAAGGCGATCGGACACGAGAACCTCACGAGGCATCCGGTCGTCCTGCCGACCAAGGTAGTCGGACACCGAACCACACAGAGGCATCCGGTCGTCCCGCCCGACCAAGGCGATCGGACACGAGAACCTCACAGAGGCATCCGTCGTCCCTGCCGACCAAGGCACCATCTAGCTACGACGTTAAGCGAGCACTCGGACACGAACCTCACAGAGGCATCCGGTCGTCCCTGCCGACCAAGGCAGCTTTGTCTAGCTACGACGTTAAGCGAGCACTCGGACACCGAACCTCACGAGGCATCCGTCGTCCCGCCGACCAAGGCGATCGGACACCGAACCTCACAGAGGCATCCGGTCGTCCCGCCGACCAAGGCGATCGGACACCGAACCTCACGAGGCATCCGGTCGTCCTGCGCGACCAAGGCGATCGGACACGAGAACCTCACGAGGCATCCGTGCGTCCTGCCGACCAAGGCACTTTATCTAGCTACGGCGTTAAGCGAGCACTCGGACACCGAACCTCACAGAGGCATCGGTCGTCCTGCCGACCAAAGCGATCGGACACCGAACCTCACGAGGCATCGGTCGCCCTGCCACCAAAGCGATCGGACACGAACCTCACAGGCATCCGGTCGTCCTGCCGGCCAAGGCACCGTCTAGCTACGACGTTAAGCGAGCACTCGGACACCGAATCTCCAGAGGCATCCGGTCGTCCTGCCGACCAAAGCGATCGGACACGAGAACCTCACGAGGCATCCGGTCGTCCGGCCGACCAAAGCGATCGGACACCGAACCTCACGAGAGGCATCCGGTCGTCCTGCCCGACCAAGGCGATCGGACACGAGAACCTCACAGAGGCATCGGTCGTCCCGCCGACCAAGGCACCGTCTAGCTACGACGTTAAGCGAGCACTCGGACACCGAACCTCACAGAGGCATCCGGTCGTCCCTACCGACCAAGGCGATCGGACACCCGAACCTCACGAGAGGCATCCGGTTGTCCTGCCGACCTAAGCGATCGAACACGAGAACCTCACAGAGGCATCCGATCGTCTGCGCGACCAAGGCGGTCGGACTCGGAACCTCACGCAGAGGCATCCGGTCGTCCTCGCCGACCAAGGCACCGTCTAGCTACGACGTTAAGCGAGCACTCGGACACCGAACCTCACGAGAGGCATCCGGTCGTCCCGCCAGGCCAAGGCGGTCGGACCTCGAACATCACGAGGCATCCGGTGCGTCCCCGCCGACCAAGGCACCGTCTAGCTACGACGTTAAGCGAGCACTCGGACACCGAACCTCACGAGGCATCCGGTCGTCCTGCCGACCAAAGCGATCGGACACGAGAACCTCACGAGGCATCCGGTCGTCCCGCCGACCAAAGCGATCGGACACCGAACCTCACGAGAGGCATCCGGTCGTCGTGCCGACCAAGGCGTCGGTCACGAGAACCTCCGCAGAGGCATCCGGTCGTCCCTGCCGACCAAGGCGATCGGACACCCGAACCTCACGAGGCATCCGTCGTCCTGCCGACCAAGCGCGCGGACACCGAAGCTCACGAGGCATCCGGTCGTCCTGCCGACCAAGGCACCGTCTAGCTACGGCGTTAAGCGAGCACTTTCGAACACCCGAGCGTCCGCAGAGGCATCCGGTCGTCCTGCCGACCAAAGCGATCGGACACGAGAACCTCACAGAGGCATCCGGTCGTCCCTGCCGACCAAGGCACTATCTAGCTACGACGTTAAACGAGCACTTTCGGACACCCGAACATCACAGAGGCATCCGGTCGTCCTGCCGACCAAGGCGTCGGACACCGAGAACCTCACGAGGCATCCGGTCGTCCTGCCGACCAAGGCGATCGGACACCGAACCTCACAAAGGCATCCGGTCGTCCTGCCGACCAAGGCGATCGGACACGAGAACCTCACAGAGGCATCCGGTCGTCCTGCCGACCAAGGCACCGTCTAGCTACGGCGTTAAGCGAGCACTCGGACACCCGAACCTCACGAGGCATCCGGTCGTCCTGCAGGCCAAAGCGGTCGGACACGAAACCTCACGAGAGGCATCCGGTCGTCCCCGCCGACCAAGGCACTTCTAGCTACGACGTTAAGCGAGCACTCGGACACCGAACCTCACGGAGGCATCCGGTCGTCCCGCCGACCAAAGCGATCGGACACCGAACCTCACAGAGGCATCCGGCCGTCCTGCCGACCAAGGCGATCGGACACCGAACCTCACAGAGGCATCCGGTCGTCCCGCCGACCAAGGCACTCGAACACCGAACCTCACAGAGGCATCCGGTCGTCCTGCCGACCAAGGCGATCGGACACCGAACCTCACAGAGGCATCCGGTGCGTCCTGCCGACCAAGGCCCGCCGTCTAGCTCGACGTTAAGCGAGCACTCGGACACCCGAACCTCACAGAGGCATCCGGTCGTCCTGCCGCCAAGGCACTCGGACACCCGAACCTCACGAGGCATCCGTCGTCCTGCCGACCAAAGCGGTCGGACGTGAGAACCTCACAGAGGCATCCGGTCGTCCTGCCGACCAAGGCACTGTCTAGCTACTGACGTTAAGCGAGCACTCGGACACACGAACCTCACAGAGGCATCAGGTCGCCTGCCGACCAAGCGCGCCGTCCTAGCGATTAAAATTAAAGCAAACTCATCGCGAAGACATTTTCATAAAGAAAAGAAAATTTCATTATAGGCCAGCGGATCGGACTTTACACGACTTTACGACAAGCCAGCGGATACAAGAGTGGCCCGCGCCGCACTGCAGGCGAGGACTCTACCCACGCCTAGAACCTATCAAACATCCGTGCGGCATCGGTGGCACCGGCGGCATGCGGTAGGCCCTTGCACGGTCGACGGGACAGCGCGCGGCATGCAACGGTAACACGCCGATGCCTCGTGCCGTTCAGCGACATCGACGCGACCGCGCCAACTACGGTCGGCGCCCTTGCGCCATCGCCTCGAAGGGCCCCCTTACCACCTCGAGCCTCGGGCGGCCTCGGCGGCGCGTCAACGAAGCGGCGTCACGGGCTGCGACTTCTTCCTCCCTAAGCTCGGCCATCGCTGGTCGAACTCACCAAAGCTTCGGCGGAGGATCTTCTTCTTCCACCGCGACGCCATCGCGAAGCTAAAGACTAAAGGGTGTCTCGAGCCATTTGAAAGAACGTAAGAAAGAGCTCTCATCTCCTTCAAGCAAGCTACAGCGCACATATATATAACCGGACGAAGGAGGCTAAGCGTCTCGAGTAAATGCGGTGCCGGAAAGCGGCGTCCTTCACGTAACCCGGCGATCAAGAAGACTAGCGGTGGCGCGCCAAACTATACTCGGCATGCGCGAGGCGAGTAAAAGCCTCCGCGGTTCAAATGCCCCGGCCAAACTCGGGGCAGCCGTCGGATCAACGAGGCACACGGACGAAATCGCTAACCGGATCGGCGGACCGACCGACCGGGCCCGCCACCACTTTCGTCCAAGTTCAACCCCAACCGAATCTGCCAAATCGCTCGGGAGTTCGGGGCTCTTGACGAATACTAATAACGAGGTACCCCAACGGCCGGCGGCGAGCCGGCGGCCTCAAGCATATCTCGACCCAACAGCCGCGCCCGCCCGCCACCGACCGAATCGCTGCGAGACCGCTGAAGACATCCGCTCCGACCGCCAGGGAAGCCGAATCCGACCGGACAGCGCTCCGACCCCTCTTGGCGGGGCGGGATCCCCGACTCCGGCCGGACGGCGCTCCCGACCCTCTTGGCGGGCGGGATCCCCGACTCCAACGAACCAGGGTGGCGGACGCGAGGCCGCGTGTCGAGTCCTCATCGACCTCTCGCCACATACCCCGAATGAGGTCAATCGGAGTGACTATACAAGGCGGTGGCTCCTTCCCAAGAAGATCGGTGATTGCGAGAAGACAAAGCTTCGGCCCATCAACGATCCGCGTCTGATCTGACGCCGCGCTCCCTCCCGAGGCGGCACCAGCGTCACGCCTCGCGTCGGCGATTCGCAAGGGTCACGAGAGGCAAATACGCTATTTCGGGAATACCTAACCTCCACGACCACCAAGGCTACCGACCCAAAGCATGGGCAAGGCGGGTGACGACCGATCCACGGGACGAAGGACCGGAGCTCTAACATAGGTCACCTCGCTCTTCCTCCCAACTCTCGATGTAACCTGCCCCTTCATATGAAAGGAGGCGGGACTAAACGATTCAAAGGGGACACATAAGAACACGAGGAGACTAAGTCATTTAGGGGCCTCACGTAGAAACATAGTGCAAAAGCAATACAATCGCCATCCGACCGGGTAGGGACTTTCGGTCGAACGGTATACATCTTGGACTCACGAGTCTAACCATTCGAGTGGAGGAGCGCACCCTTTAGACTTACAAATTTACTTGCAGCTCAGCGCCGACATCCATAATCTCCTACATCAATGCCAACTAGGCTATACATTCATTGCATACCGTAGTATCTTGTATCGCATACTAATACAAGCAACTTCGGTCCTTTTTCTCATCGCAATAGTGTAAATGGGCTGGGCTGGGCGAAGACGGCCGCGGCGAACGAAAGCGGAAATGGGCCGTGCACAGGCTCACGAAGACAAGCGGGCCAGCCCGGCTCGGCAACGACGTCGCGGCGAACGCACGTTTAGACCGAAGCCGCGATGGACCCGTGCGGGCCGCCCGCCGCGGCACGACGCCCACCTCTAGGAGTATGGTTGTATTCGGCACGCGTGCAATCAAACAGGATCGATCCACTCAGGCAGGCGAGTGCAACGAAGCAATGTGCATCCGTGTAGCACCAACAGACAGGATGCAGGCATGTCATTTTAGTAGTCGTTCCGTTTGGTAGTTGCAGCTGCTCGGTGGCTGTCAGCTGTGCCGTGTGTAGACTGTAGTAATAGTACTGTAGCTCTGACTGGTCTCTCGCAACCAATGAATTGCACTACTGACCAGCAATTGCCTAACTACTCCGTTTTCCTTTTCCCCAAACCCATGAAAAAAATGTCTGGTAAGAGTCTCTGGTGAAGCGAATTATTTTTTAAAATAATACTTTTTTGAATAATTTTACAAAAATAATATGTTGAATCAAAATTTTACAAAAATACATCTCTGTCGCCAAATAAAATGGCGACAGAGTCTCTATCATCGTTTCAAATAGTGACAGAGGTCTGTTTAGTCGCGGTTGTATTGGCTGACGGATTATTTTGTCCTAGATTTATTTGGTCGACAATGCTGAAGCTTTTGTCGTCGTTTCATTTGGCGACAGATGTGTATTTTTGAAAAATTTTAATTTGACATATTGTTTTTGTAAAATTATTTAAAAAATGTATTATTTAAGAAAAAATTACTGGTGAAGCGGGGATTCATGGGTCACATTCACATGCAGTCAAAAAAGTTGACGAGCTGCCCTGCCGGGGTGACCAATCGACGGATCAAATGTAGATCGCAATTAATGACAAATTTGACCCACAACCACGCGTTGTCAAATGTCAAGTTCCCGATGATCCTTGACCAACAAATCTCCCGACCTAACCGGTTTTATATCATAGCTAACGACCGAGACATCCTCATTTAATGGCACTTGCTGACTTACGAGTACTACCGCCTAGCTTGCATGGAAGAATATCCCGTAAGTTTCCTCTTCTTTCGGGTTACCGAGGAATATCCCTTCTCTCTGAGATATCTGAAAACCTGCCTTATCGAGCAACAGCCTACAGACGTCCGTACACAAGTCGAGCGCCAAGATCATGGGATCGAAGAATTAGGGTGTGTTGGCATGGTGAATGTGACGGGGTGGTACAAGCTAGCTTGGTGTTTGGTTGGTGGGATAGAATAATACATGATTATGTTTGGTCACTTAGGTGGAATGTGTTGAATTATATGGGCTTAGCCCATTTAAATGAAAATCTAAATAAATCTTAAAGGCCCATTTATGAAGTGAGAGGTGGGATGTCTTTAATATCATATTGCTTGTGGAGGTGGAGAGACCTACTTAAATATGGAGTTGGTTCTCTCTCAATTATACATGGCAATGGAGGAAGAGAAAGAACCCACACGCTCGCCTCCGAGCCATGCCCAAGCCGAAGCGGCACCTGCGTGAATGGTCCGCCGAAATCGGACCGGATGCCTTGCGACGCAACTTCCTTTGCAGTTTTATCTTTTGTTATTCGGGATCGATTCGAGATATAGAGATAAAATCGTGTTGGTTTCGGATCAAAACTAAAAAAACGCGTTTTTCGCCTCTATATATACTAGCTGAGTCCATGAGCAAAATATACGGATCTATACACAAGCTTCTACCTCCTTCCAGTGCTGCGCCGCCACCGTAGTCCGCCTCATCCCGCTGCGTCGGCGTGCACCGACGAACGGGAGAGCAGTCTCCGAATCGCCGTCTTTGCGATCTGCATCGGGAGAAGGCGAATAAGGTTTTGGGAAGCGCTTGTGCGATCTCCACGATCGTCATCACGGCTCGTCTACCAGTACGCTCGGGCGAATAAGGTTGTTCGTCGTCGACGCTTCGGTGCCAACACGTTCGTCATCAACAACGTACCATCTACATCGGCTATTGCTTCCTCTGATAGATCGATGGGTGAGAATCATGTTTAACTTTGTTGCTATTTTTACTCCCGAGTATAGTAGATCTATTCATGTGTAGCTTTGTGATATACATGTGTAGATTATACTCTCACAATATGACCATGTTAGTCGATCTGTTCATGTTCATGTTTTATCTCGAATTTATATAAACACGAAAGTGCTAATTATTCCAACAATCCAAAACCTTATATTAGGCACTTTGGTTTAACGATGGCTGGATTACCGATACACCGAGGCCGGATAAATTTACGTGTGCACTTCAAGAGATGGCGAGTTAAAGTCAATATGTGGTTTCTTGCCTTGAGCGTGTTCAGGTGTCTAGTGGCGACACTGAGGGACCTTACTCTGAATAGGAGAAAGCATTCTCGAAGCCACTACACTCTTTGTGGGATGCGTTACGAGTGTTCTTCTTGATCGTCTATGTGATGTGTATATGCACATAAGAGACGCTAAGGAAGCGTGGGATGCTGTTGAATGCTAAATTGGTGCATCGATGATCTTGGCGATGTTGTATATTATGGAGCGCCCATGGCTACAAGATGGTGACAACCGTTACGTAGTAGAACAAGCTCATGAGATCTGATGCATTGTAAAGGAACTCGACCTCGTTAAGTGTTCCTTACCTGACAAGTTTGTGGCTGGGTGCATGATTGCAAAATTACCTTCGTCATGGAGGAGTTTCGCCACTGTTCTCAAACACAAGAGACAAGAGATCTCTGTTGAGAGTCTCATTGCGTCTCTTGATGTTGAGGAGAAAGCTCAGTTAAGGATGGACCTAACAAAGGGGTGAGGACATTCTAGCGCCAATATGGTGCAGAAGCATCCTCACTTCAATAACAAAGGGAACAACAAGGCCAATAAAACCACCAATTTCAAGAAGAAGAAGATGAAGAACCCTAAGGAGGAGCCTTGCTATGTGTGCGGTGAACTTGGACATTGGGCTGCCCAGTGTGCAAACCGCAAAGGCAAAAAGGCTCATAAGGGCGTAATCAAAAGTCTGCCAACATGGTCATCAGTGACACTGGAGATGTATCTGGAGGGTATGGTATTGTACCTGTTGTCTTTTAAGTGAGTCAATCTACCAATTGGTGGATTGATACTAGAGCTAATGTGCATGTGTGTGCTGATATCACGTTGTTTTCTTCTTATCAGGTCACTAGGAATTCCTCCGTCCTAATGGGGAATGGGTCGCATGCTTCAGTTCATGGAGTTGGCACGGTGGATCCAAGTTTACCGGGCAAGATCGTGCAACTAAGGAACGTCAGACATGTTGTTTCTATTCACAAGAACCTAGTGGCGGCTCCTTCTCTGTAGAGATGGGTTTAGAGTGGTTTTGAGTCAATAAAGTAGTTGTGTCCAAACGTGGATTGTTTATTGGTAAAGGCTATGAGTGCGGAGGCTTGTTCCGTCTTTCTCTTTCGATTTATGTCATAATACTGATGAACCATATTTGTGGCAATTCTAATGGAGATGAGGCGGTGTGTGGCACTCACGTTTATGTCATTTAAATTTTGGTTCAATGTTTGGTTATCGATGATGAATTTAATTCCAAAACTATCCATTGCCAAAGGTTCTAAGTGCCAAAGTTGTGTACAATCTAAGCAACCTCGAAAGCCTCACAAGGCGTACCGAGAGAGAAATTTGGCACCTCTAGAACTCATACATTCGGACCTTTGTGAAATGAATGGTGTGTTGACAAAGGGTGGAAAGACATACTTCATGACATTGATTGATGATGCTTCTAGATTTTGCTATGTTTACTTGTTGAAATCTAAGGATGAGGCTCTAGAGTACTTTAAGATCTATAAGGCAGAAGTTGAAAATCAACTTGAAAGAAAGATCAAAAGACTTAGGTCAGATCGTGGTGGAGAGTATTTCTCTAATGAGTTTGACTTATTCAGTGCGGAACTTAGGATTATACATGAGAGAACGCCTCCCTATTTACCCCAATCAAGCGGGTTTGAAAGAAAGAACCGCACTTTAAGCGACTTGGTGAATGCCATGTTGAACATCTGCGGGTTTATTTAAGGCATGGTGGGGGGAGGCTTTATTGACTTCATATCATGTTCTAAATAGAGTTCCAATAAAGAATAAGGAGAAAACCCCATATGAGGAATGGGTTGGGAGAAAACCATCACTTTTTTATTTGCGCACTTGGGGGTGCTTGGCGAAAGTCAATGTACCGATAACTAAGAAACACAAACTTGGGCCTAAAACTGTGGATTGTGTATTTCTTGGATATGCTCATCAGAGCATAGCTTATAGATTCTTAGTAGTAAAATCAGAGGTATCCGACATGTTTGTCGAAACGATTATGGAGTCTCGTGATGCAACATTCTTTGAGAATATATTTCCTATGAAGGATTTACATAGCATGTCTAGAATAAATTTTGAGATATTTCCTGAACCTACTGAATCTCTTGAACACTTACCTGAGCAAATTCTTGAGGATGAGGATAGTGAAGCTCCAAGGAGGAGCAAGAGGCCAAGGATTGCAAAATCTTTTGGTGATGATTTCATTGTGTACCTCGTGGATGACACTCCCACGTCTATTTCAGAAGCCTATGCATCCCGGATCTTGACTCTCGGAAGGAGGCAGTCCGTAGTGAGATAGATTACATTATCTCTAATGGAACTTGGGAAGTCACGGAACGACCTTATGGTTGCAAGCCTGTTGGCTGTAAGTGGGTATTCAAGAAGAAGCTTAGGCCTGATGGTACGATTGAAAAGTACAAGGCTCGGCTTGTGGCTAAGAGCTACACACAAAAACAAGGTGAAGATTTTTTCAATACCTATTCACCTGTCGCTAGAATGACCACTATTCGAGTGCTACTTTCCTTGGCTGCCTCATATGGTCTTATCGTTCATCAAATGGACGTGAAGACAGCTTTCCTTAATAGAGAGTTGGATGAGGAGATCTACATGGATCAGCATGATGGTTTTGTAGTAGAAGGTCAAGAGAGCAAGGTGTGTAGTTGCTGAAATCTTTGTATGGCCTGAAGCAAGCTCCTAAGCAATGGCACGAGAAGTTCGATAGAACTTTGACTACTGCAGGCTTTGCAGTGAATGAGTCAGATAAATGTGTATATTATCTGCATGGTGGGGGTGAGGGAGTTATATTGTGCTTGTATGTTGATGACATACTGATATTTGGTACAAATCTTGATATGATTAACAAAGTTAAGACTTTTTTGTCTGAGAACTTTGATATGAAGGACCTTGGAGAGGCTGATGTGATTTTGAACATCAAGTTAATCAAGGGTGAGAATGGGATTACACTTTTGCAATCTCATTATGTTGAGAAGGTTTTGAATCGGTTTGGCTACATGGATAGCAAACCCTCTTCAACTCCTTATGATCCTAGTCTGATTCTGCGAAAGAATAAGAGAATTGGTCGAGACCAATTGAGATATTCTCAGATTGTTGGATCGCTCATGTACCTAGCTAGCGCTACGAGACCTGATATCTCATTTCTTTGTGAGCAAGTTGAGTCGGTTCATGTCAAACCAGTAATGATCATTGGCATGCCTTTGGAAAGGGTAATGCGCTACTTGAGAGGAACAATGAGTTGTGGGATTCACTATTGAGGTACCCTAGGGTACTTGAGGATACAATGATTCAAATTGGATATCCAGATGCTGATGAGCTTTATGCCACGAGTGGATATGTCTTCATCCTAGGGGGTGGTCTGTGTCATGGAGGTCTTGCAAACAGACCATATTGACGAGGTCAACCATGGAAGCAGAACTCACAGCATTAGATACTGCTATCGTTGAGGCGAAATGGCTGCATGACCTCTTGATGGACTTACGGTGGTTGAGAAACCGATCTGGCTATTCTTATGAAATGTGACAATCAAACGGTAATTATCAAGGTGAGCAGTTCTAAGGATAATATGAAGTCCTCAAGACATGTGAGAAGACGATTGAAGTGCATCGGGAAAATGAGAAACTCGGAGTTATTACATTGGATTATATCCAAACCGAGAAAATCGCGAGATCCTTTACAAAGGGACTATCACGAAATGTGATAGATAATGCATCGAGGAGATGGGTATGAGACCCACATGAGAAGTTACACCACAATGGTAACCCAACCTATGTGATAGGAGATCCCGTGAAGTAGGACACAGGAAAAACAAGTTGTTGGTTAATCGAAGGAGAGTAAAAGACCTTAATCCACTCCATGATGCAATACTCTCATATTCACTAATTGACTAAGGTTAGTCGGCCGATTGATCATTAGGCAGTTGGCTAATGCCTTAATGTGTACTATTGGCTTTAATTAGCGAAGACGCTGTTCTCAGGCGCTCTTGAAAGTACATACCTATATGAGCTCGATTATTGAACGCAGTAATCTATGAGACTGGTGTTCTCTAGTAAGCTCATGAATGGACCAAGGAGTACGACGTATATCCTCCACTCATGGGTAGGCTACAGGCGCACCTAGTATCAGTTTGGTTTTAAGTGAAACTTGTCCACACAAGCTTGCAATTCAAGGCCTAGTCCATTGTTCAAGTTGTGGATCGGTGTAGCTTAATGTTCTAGATGGATGTTCAACTTAACCGTCTCTATCGAAACGCTGGTATATCAAACAGTATTGGGACAGGCAAATCTCTGAGAGGACATTTGAGATTTGGTGGGGGATTGTTGAATTATATGGGCTTAGCCCATTTAAATGAAAATCCAAATAAATCTCAAAGGCCCATTCATGAAGGGAGAGGGATGGGATGTTTTTAGTACCATATTGTTTGTGGAGGTGGAGAGAGACCTACTTAAATGTGGAGTTGGTTCTCTCCCTGTTACACATGGCAATGGAAGGAAGAGAAAGAACCCACACGCGTGCTCGCTTGCCTCGCCTCGCCGGGCCGGGCCGGGCTTGGGCTTGGGCATGGGCGGCGGCGGCAAGACACTGCGTGAATGGTCCGCGAAATCGGACGGATGCCTTGCGTGACGCAACTTCCTTTTGCGCTTTTATCTTTTGCTACTCGGGATCAGTTCGAGATATAGAGATAAAATCGTGTTGGTTTCGGATCCAAACTGAAAAAATGTGTTTTCCGCCTCTATATATACTGGCCGAGTCCATGAGCAAAATATACGAATCTATACACAAGCTTCTGCCTCCTTCCAGTGCTGCGTCGCCACCGTAGTCAGCCTCATCCCACTGCGTCGGCGTGCACCGACGAACGGGAGAGCAGGTCTCCGAAATCTGTCGTCTTTGCGATCCTGCACCGGGAGAAGGCGAATAAGGTTTTTTGGGAAGCACTTCGCGCGACTGCTCACGATCGTCATCACGGCTCGTCTACCAGTACGCTCGGGCGAATAAGGTTGTTCGTCGTCGACGCGCTCGGTGCCAACACGTTCTCGTCATCAACAACGTACCATCTACATCGGCTATTGCTTCCTCTACAGTAGATCGATGGGTGAGAATCATGTTTAACCTGTTGCTGTTTTTACTCCTGAGTATAGTAGATCTATTCATGTGTAGCTTTGTGATATGTATGTGTAGATTATACTCTCACAATATGACCATGTTAGTCAGTCTGTTCATGTTTTATCTCGAAATTTATATAAACCTGGAAGTGCTAATTATTCCAACAGAATGATCCTAAGATGGTGTTTGGTTTGTGGGTTTTGATCGGTGAGAATGTGAAATGAGGAGAAAATGATGTCTTTAACCTTGTTTGGTTCGGAGGAATAGAAAATGAGGTTGGATAGCGATCGGGACAAGAGCACCCATTTCCCACCGATCCAAACCCAAGGCGAGGAGTGTGTTTTGGATAGGAAACGTGTGGAGGACAAAAATAGCCTTATTGTTCATTTTCATAGTAAACATGATAGGGATATTTTTGTCAATTTAAATTATATCACAATCCATGTCATACCCATTATCCAAACAAAGGAATAGCCCAAAACCCACATCCTCATAACCAACTCATATATCCCAATTCATCCCATACTCATTATCCAAACGCCACCTAAGGTGACGTTTGGATGTGCATTGGTATGGGAATGGGAAATGTTACGGGATATGGTAGAGTGGGTTTGATGTTGATATAAAATTTTAATCCATTTCTCATGTTTGGCATGCGATAGGATTAAGATTGTGCACATGATTTTATTGACCAAAATGTTCTCATTCTATAAAGAAAAAACTTCCTAAAACTTTGCTTTATGGGAAATTATGTAATTTTCACTCATATCCCACCTCTACTAATCAAAACCCACCTCCTCACCTAGGATAGAAATGGTGGGATATGAGTCCATCATGTCCCATTCCCAAACGCCTATCTACCCCTAATCCAATAATCCAAACAAGGTTTTAAACACATCCCAGTGAGCATTCCCATTCCCACTCCTCTAAACCCACAATCCAAACACCACCTAAATGGTTTAAGATGATGTTTGGTTTGAGGAATGAGGTTGTGTTTGGTGACCACCTCTCTAGCAGTGGTGAGATTACCTCCTCACATGTAAGCAAGCAAAGTTACCTCCTCTCTAGTGTGTGTTTGTGTGTGCTTATGTGAGATGCTAGTACACAGCTCATTGGAGAAAATAAGCATGCATGCTTATTACACGTTGCAATAAACCGATTGAAGTGGTTGTAAGATAGAGAACAGTGTGTGATCGCATTGGTCTGGGAGCAAATGATGGAGCATGCTAGTGCAAATCCGCACCCATAAGTTCAACGCTGTAGCATTTCTGTCAACATGTAACCATGGGCAAAAAAAGATCTTCTTTCGCTCACATGTAAACCTGGACAAACACAATCTTCTTACTACAGCTTTTTCAGTGTTCAAATAGGACATGTTTGATCACAGAGCAATGACAATCATTGAGCAGGACCATTCAAAGGAACTTTTTGTTGCCGGCAACAAGTGATACCACACTCTTATATGAAGAACATATAATAAAGCACAAGCCACCATCATGTAATAAACCACAAATGGACTCGAGTATCTACCAAGAAATGATAAATACAGGTTCATGATAGCAAACAGTAACACAAGAGGTGCATAAGAACAACCATGATTCAGTGCTTTGGTTTCTACGAAAAGCGCACATTGAACACATGATTCAATGACATTTGTATCGGTCGATGCTTGTGCTTGATATATGTTACCATCCATTGTATTCAAAGACAGGGAGCTGCATGAAAGAACTTACTATTGGCAGTGTACTAAGAGGCAGACAACGACAAAGGATCTCATGAAAGAACTTATTGCTAGAACCAAAATGAATGGTACTGACATCACACAACAAGAAATTCAATTTCTATATAACAGAATCATAATAGATAAATAAAAAGCTCCAATAATAGCAAAGCACAAGGATAAGATTGTCCATAGATTACATAATACTATAATAGTTCATTGCAAATATTTTGAGCAACCATTACCATAAGAGTCCAAACCTGATCATCATATAGGCCACTATCAGACTAGTCCAGCCACATCAGTAAGTTGAACCACATCAATAGGTTTTGCTAGGCAACAAAATAAGTCCTAGTTCAACCACATCAAGAGGTTTTGGTTGGCAGCAAAATAAGTCCTAACTCTCAACACAACCAAACCAAGATAGTTCAAAGATTATGGTTAGCCATGTACCTAGAAATAATCTTTGTTTGAGAAGCTCAGCTTGTTGAATGCCCGATCAAGAGAAATATTCTCACACAAATGAGCATAGTAGTGTGTCGATGTGCTTCCTCGAATCCAGGATATTCATCATGTTGTCCCAAAGATCGCCAGTTCATCGATATCTACAGTACCGGCCTTCTCAATGGCTCTAGCAAGTCTATCTAAGCCAATAATCATGAATAAACACATGTCATCATCAGTAGATATCTTGGGCCTCTTTGGTGGTTTACTTGCCGAGGAGTCACCTCCACAGATTCTTGACATTGTTACCTCTTCAACACCAACATTTTTAGCTTTATCCTATGCTTGAGCTTTTGCTGTTTCATCATCTTGTATTTCATTGACATCTGTACCTAGAGGGCCGTTTGCTCCTTTTGCATACTTTTTGGTAGCCATGCTCTTTCCAAAGATAGTGGCCATCCCATGATAGTGCTCAAGTGGAGTGTTTAAGTAGTCGCGTCGGAGCGGTGGTCCTAGCAAAAATTATAAAATTAACAAATAAGTTCCAAGAGCAGCAGCAGATACCATTTTCGCTAAATTCAGAGATCACTAGGTGTAACATTGTAATACAACTGCAGAAACTAGGGGCAAACAAGAAGAATAAAGGAGCCATCATATGTAATGAAGCTGAAAGGTCATAGTTGGCAATAAAACAAAAGGTACAAAGTACTCCCTCCATTCAGAAATATAAGGCATATTTTGACTTTGCACAAGGATTAAGATTGGGGGGAAATTGAGAAAGGTATGGGGGAAATGACTTAGATACCCCACTTAATTGTCTTGGAAGATGAAAAATAATATTTTGTGTGGTGCTAATGAATAAATGCATATAGTTGAGAGAGAATAAATAAGGGTATAGTAGGAAAAGCTTCATTAAATCTAAATCCAAGCTTTATATTTCTGAACAAGATCATTCAAACAATAGGCCTTATATTTCTAAATGGAGTGAGTAATGATTTAGAATAGATAACCACATTATCTGTTAACTACCCAAATTACTGATTGCTATGAAGGTATCCTGAGCATATGCAAATTAACTCAAATTAAATGACAACAATAGACAATACATTCACTTTCTGTGGTTTTGTTAACTAGTAGATGACCACATTATCTTTGCCCATATTTTTCCACTTCCTCAAGTGGTTTTGAACCTGATCTCCAGTGATATTCACCCTTAGATGCTCATTCAAGGCCCTTGCACAATTGTTAAGGTGAACTTTGTTGAATCCAGTGTAGGTTTTAGTACCACTAGCCGCAAGATTAGTTAGGTAGGTCAGCACAAACTTAGACATTGCATTTGTCAAAATAACCCCACCACCAATGTAACCTTCCATACTATCCCCATGTTGGTCCAAGTTCATTGCCTACCAACCATAAAAAACAGCAATATTCAAATGTATCAGAAGCAGCAAACAATAAATCACATAAGCAGTAAAAAGAAGTCTACAGATGGTAGAAAACACACATTGAAATCACTGTACAAGTTCACATTGAAACCAACTATAAGGTTCACATGAACATCACAGTACAAGATTCAAATTAAACTAGAAGGTACAAGGTTCACATGAAAATCACAGTACAATGTTCACATTGAAGTAGAAGGTACAAGGTTCACTTAATTATTAGGCACTACATAATTAATGGTCTTGCTGGTTTTGATGGGCTACCCACATTTGACCAGTAAGAATCTACCTCTTGTCAACCATAGCTCTATGGTCATTTGCTTGGTCTCTTGCTATCCTACGGTGATTAGGTGTCCAAGAAGTCTCTGGTGGAACGAAACGATCAGTGCCTCGAGAAAGAACACAATTGTGAAGGATGCAACAAGCTATGAACACATCAAATTGAGTTGAGAAGGGGAATAATGGAGTGGCATTATCAAGGATTTTGAACATCCTCTTCAGTGACCTCTATGCTCACTCGTAGAGATGAGTGCCTAAGATTGAGCAATTCCTTTTTATCCATCATTCAAGTGGTACCCCACACCACGGAAAGGTAGCATAAACCTAGGTTTGGTTCCATATCCAACATCTACCGGGAAGAATTTCCCTGAGACATGAAGAACACATTGATGACATTGGTTTTTAATAATTTGGTATGGACATATACTGCTAGAATGGTTCTATTTACCTTGAGGGACATGTAGGCCATTATCATGCTATATTGCATCTGCTAACACCGTAACATCGTGTGTTGTGCCCTCCCAACCAGCCAACACATATGTGAAACAAGATCAAAATCTCAGTTGCCATCACATTTTTAGTAGAAAATGACTTCCTATCACGAAAGGCTACCTTCATAGACTTACTAACAGATGTCTTTATATGTGAAACATCGATGGATCCAATACAATCCTATTTGGCAAGAAATTGGCAAAAAGAATAGTAACCACTTTCTTACCAGAGATCTCTATTTATAGTTTTTAGCTGTCATACCTTAGAGTATAGATTCCATCTTAGATTTCCTGCAATATCAGCTAATTGTTTCACCTAACCTAGTGAAGTTGGTACTAACTAGCCTATTTCTTAAGTTGTGTCCAACTTGTTCCATAACACATACATGTATAGTGTCACGGAGCAAAGAGTGTTCTCTTGAAACTTCACACAAACAAAGAAAGGAGCTCTCTTAAGCCTTACTGTGTTGTACAGGTTTTCTCATTCTTCTAAATTTTATTATTTAGATAATCAATTCTAGTCCTATCTCTTTCATGGATTGGGCCATAGGTAATACATTCTCTCCTTTTCCTTAGACTAGATTATACAAACAAAACCATCATGCAAGCAACCACATATGTAGCAGCACCAATAAGCAACATCTTTTTCTTCTTAAGCTTCCTCTTGTCCATCTACAATTAATGAGTGCCACATATATGACACACACTGAGATTAACGCTACTAACTATAAAAAAAATTCTGAACATTTCTATAAAAAATCAAGGCAATGTAAACTACTCAAGGCAGTGAACATGATGAATCCAAATTTCAGTTAGCTTGCAGAAAAACTAAGTGCAGTAAGCCCTGAACATTGCCATATTTCAATATACCTCAAATCCTAAGTACTATGACAAACTACTCATATGGATAAAATGAAGATGTACACGGTGACAGTGAGCAAGAGCATTGGCTACCTGATATACTTGATACATATATGTTGGATAAATTGGAGAATAGGCAACCAAAACAAAAGTAGCTTCTCTTGAATCTGATTACATCACAAGGTGTGTTGTTCAACTACAGCAGCAAAACTGGACTGGCACAAGTAGTGTACTCCTGAAAACAATAGACAAGTTACAGATATTGGCAAGCTAGCTTCACAAGTATCCATCATTCCATCCATTCATTCATCAGCCTAATTCTAGTAGCTAAACTAACTAGTGCATGCCAAGCATTTCCTTTATACTAATCAGAAACAACTCACAACAAAAGTTATGTTACAACACAAGCGCAGTGAGCATGAACATTGCCACAAATTGTCACAGCCACAATGAGCATGAACACCGGATCTACCATTCTTTACCCAAAAAAAAATTATGCGACAGCCAGATCTACCAACAGCAAGCATGAATCCAACTACACTACTATGCGATTTGAGGTAAAAAAAGGATTTGGGATCCAAACCTTCGGTTCCTGCATGAACTTCACTACAAGGTGAGGGAGGAGGAAGACCAGGTTGGGAAGAAGGAGCAGCTGCAGCTCAGATCCAGTCAACGCCGGAGAAATCCTTCCCTGCGCCATGTGGATTGCATTGGATCAATGGGCGGGAGAGGAGGAAGACAGAGAAGGAAGGGAGAAGAGGTGACACCTTGTGGGGAGGAGGCGGAGTCAAGAAGACCGGCGGAAGCTCAGATCCAGCCACCGCCGGTGTTGCCCGACCCTGCGCCTCATGCTTCGCATCAAACGCTTGACGGCTCTGCACTTGCACATTTGTTAACGTGATGCGAATGCTGATGGTTGAACAAACCGGCAGTAGTGTAAATCAGAACAATCGTAGTACAAAAGAATTTTCGTATGACAACTGAGTCTTCTTCTGGCTGCCGATTAGTTCCAACGAATGGGTTTACATCTTACAGCATTTTTACCCCTGCAAGCGGCGTGGGAGTGGGCAGGGTATTAGAAGCCATTGGAGATGATGTTGTTCATCAAAGACTGTTCTCACATCTCGACTGACGATTTTTTGATACGGATGCATGAAATTTTGTGAAGGAAGCATTTCCACCGCTATTCATTCTCCTGCTGCATTCAAAGAAAAGTTTTTCAGCAACCTCAGGAAGCAGAGTCAAACCTGCAAGAACAAATGATGACTACAAAACAGGAATATCACAATGAAGGGGGATATCCAACCTGAAGGAAGCTCTCAAGTCTCAATTGGTGCCTGATCATTTGGTGAAAAAGAGACCCCATCTCCCTTCCTTTGTCTAAAATCCTTGTTATCTTTCACCTGCAGTTTCAGCATTAAAAACAAGCTGTCATATGGAATGAAACATTGAAACAGAAAGCAAAAGGACCACGTGGCCCGCCCTCATTTCCATAAAAAAAGGAGCAAGAAAGCAGGAACGTATGTAATCTATTCACATGCATCAATCCTGATGGAAATTTGCAGTTTATATGTAACGTGCAGAGGTCATTTTAGAGTAACACAACAATGCTAATAGATCTTTCAGGGATGATGACAGAACTAGAAGGAACTGGATCCTGTGTATTCACCTGATCCATTAGTCATTTGGGATTCAATTGTTGTCTGCTCATGTAATCTTTTCAAGAGAATGATAGGAATGGTGGCTACTTCTGGAAAAGAAGCATGATAGCTCCACTGGGCAAAATGTGACGATAGAACCTCGATAGCTGAAAGAATACACTCCTCTTGGAAATCCTGTGATTTCAGATGGTTCTTTGGCACCTAAAACAAATCAAATAGCAGTTAATCTAAACCATTTTCATAATATGAAACCAAAATTATACAATTATAAAACTTGACCCATGCTAATGCAGTTGAAATACATGTTTAAAAAAAATAAGCAATCTGGAAGGAAGACTCTAGAAAGATCTAATCTAGAGAAATCGCAAAAAGAATACGGAATGTCAAACAACGAAGTTGCTCCCTCAAATATCCATGAACTTCTAGAGCTACTTGCTAAACTGCCATAACAAAAAATAAAAAAGGAGACCTGAGCATATTGCTGGAAGCAAGTTTATCTACGGGATATTGAAATAAGCCCTATGTCCTTGTCCACAGAATGGCAAGACAACAAAGAAATATCGAGAATTTTGAGATGAGCATTAACAAACAGTGGATTATACTGATTTTTATATGCTTGAGTTTGACGTATCAAATCAAAAAACATTACTGCAAAAATGAAACAATTGTAAACACTAAAAAAAGCATGTGTCATAATTCATCAATGAAGTTTGGTTAGGGCAGCCAAACGTACTTCTGAAAGATAACCGTCACTGTCAGATAGATCACTGTTTAATTCACTCTCCTCTGGAAACTCTAGACAATTAACCAAAGTAGCAACATCAACGATGGTGTTCCTAAGGGAAAAGCAATTTGAACTTAGTCAAATAAAGAATGGAAACAACTGAATGAATGACTGCACATTATTATCAAGATTAATGAACTTCTGAGAAAATTATGGGAACAAAGAGAAATCCGTGATCTCAACATTCGAAATTGTAGACTAGCTTTGGTCTAGATCAATTTCATCGAAATGCAGAATCCAATAAGTATCGTGATACCGGTAAGGCTGCAAATTGACTTAGGCCCTGTTTGTTTACCCTCCAAATTATATAATCTGGCTTATATAAGCTAAACTGGGAAAAAAACAGACCCGGATTATAATCTGGATTATATAATCCAAACCCCTAGATTACAATAATCCATAAGCAACCCTAGGGGTGCTTATGGATCCATAATCCAGCTTATTTTCTAGCCAAAGTCTAAAATACCCTTCCAAGTTCAGTGTATTTACCCACCATTGCCATTACATACCTCCCCTCAACCCTATCTGCCGAAGCGTTTTTTGCAGCCAAATCGTTTTTTCCTCCGAGTCGCCACCAGTTCCCATCTTCACGAAAGCGCCACCACCTTCCACCGCCACCTCGCATTGATGGATCCTTGGGACTCGGCGCGCGGCGGCGGCGAGTCCATGGCGCGAGGCGGCCGGACGGTGGCTGGGTGGCGAAGATAAAGCGTGGATGCGGCAGAACCCGCCAAGGAGGCGGGCGTGGCGGCGACATCAGGCGACGCAGCGCAGCGTGGCAAAGATCGGCACGGCGGCGCTAGGAGGCGGCATCGGCGCGGCTGCGCTCGGCGGCCGGGGTGGCAGCCTCGGCATGGATCCGCCAAGGGTACTGATGTCTTTTACCATCTCGAATCAATAATCCAAGACACCCATAATCCAGGGAAACAAACAACCCACCAACTTATTTCAAAGCAGCTTATATAATCCAGCACCAATAAGCCAGATTATATAATCTGGGAAGGGAAACAGGGCCTTAACCTAGCAATGAATTGCACCCTTGTCTTCTGGTTTTCACTGTTGCTAGGGGTTAACAGTGGTGACAGCTACCTTAAACACATTGGATGTTAGCCCAAACCACAGAAAAGCATCTTATTGCATATCGGGAACATCGTAATACAAAAGCATTTTATTCCAACAGACAGCAGTTAGAATGAATCAACAATGCATAAAAGTAAACACCGTAGCTGTCGAGAGGTACAAGAACACCTCCAATTTTAGCGAGGAGGGACTAAACCCATCCACCCTAATTCTCACATCACATCAATTGATCAAGCAAAATCACTTGGCTAGAACGAGAGGCGCCTACTAGCGCTCGACAGCCCATTTCGGCATGCATCCTCTACCCTAGTGCACCAAACTAAACAGAGACACCAGCAGATTACTACATGGTGCAATCGTCCACTCCCTCACATTATCATTTTGCAAGTTGAGTTTGCCACCCTCACATTATCCGTGATGGAACATTGAGGAAAGAAAAGGAAAACAGAGAAACTAGCCAACATCAGCATTTTGCAAGTTGAGTTTGCCACCCTCACATTATCCAAACACACAAGTGCACATCCAAGTTTCTCCCCCACATTTTTACTCAATTGCGAAACTCAAATACCATCGAAATTTAACCATTACCAGCACGCCAGAAGAATGAGAAAGGTGAACCATTACATAGCATAGAAGCCACAACAGTAGTAATAGATAGAGCTGAAGAACATCAGCACAGAGTCACCAACAGTGGTGCAAATTGCCATGGCGCTTATCTAGCATTCTAGCTCATATATATGCTAGGTTCCCACGCAGCAAATTTTCACATGTCATGTCTGACATTACAAGATGCTTTCGCCAAACATATGATCCAGTACAAGCAGCTGATAAGTTCCATCTGACTACGCTAGTAGATGCCTGGACCTTATCTCAATGTGCACGGTCTCTGAGGACTTCTATGTCCAGCTCCGACGGATCAGTTGCCTGGATCTCATAATGTACGCCGTCCAGCTCACGCCTGAACCGATCCTTGGAGGTAGCATACAGCATCTTAGAACGGATACGGGAAACTGAAGGCGACCTGAAATTGTCAGGGAAAAAAATGAAAACCACATGGGTTATCAAGGATGTATGATCAAAACAATGGACAAATAAACAAACAAGTTTGACCAACAAGACAGTGAAAACATTAGTCTGACCATGCAACGAAGAAAATCTTGCTCTTCTGGCAGTTCTCCTCAGTGACAAAGTCAAAATCATAGATGGCATATCGACAATCAGTCTCAGGAAGAGAGTCCATGAAATCATCGAAGCTCTCAGTCACGGTACCTGTCTTCTCCACAACGACCTCCTTACCCTTCTCATCAATCTTGAAGATGACATAGCGGTGTGTTTTCTTCCTCTGAAGCTCAAGGAATGTTTCCTTGCACTCTGCAGCAACCCCCATTCCAGAGGAAGCATTTGACTGCAGAAAAAGGTAATTTTTTAGGACAGGAAACATTATCTGATCAGAGATCATGAAGTATTGAAATATGTACTTTTGCAGAAAAATAATTAGGTTCCATTTCATAGAGGAAGGTCAAACATGCTTTCACCATTGCTCGAACTAGATGAGCACAACCATGCCTATGCATTATTCACCAAGCACTATAAAGCCCTTTTGTGAGCAACTGAGCATACATGTGTCATTCAAAATGACTGTAACCTAAACCTGTTGGTTGCAGACATATCTTGACTATTTGGGCAGATGAAAATGATCCCTTTGTTCAAGGTTTTGACCATAGTTCAATCATCTGAAATAGAGTTATATGTTGTCCAGAGAGACTAGAACTACATTGGGTCCTCAACCACTTCAAACAATCTGTTGAGGAGAAACCGGAATTGATTCTCAACTTTGAACACAAAAATGAGTCCTCCAGAAAAATACAAACCTTCACTTACAGTTACGAATATATCCTCAGCTCCTCACAGCTGCTAAGGTGCTTGTGCTACGGCAAGAATGCCAGATAGCAGAGCCAATTAATCGTTCAAATGCGCCAAGTAAATTGCTCAAGAATGTTTAGGCCCAAGGTACAAAATCGATACATGAATCACTCCTAGAGTAATTAGGCACAGAATCCACCAGTGAATATCTATATATACTTGTTGATGTCCTAGTGTCCTACTGATCTGTTGGTACCAACTATAGTTGGATTGGTAGTAATTCTGCACTCTTCTGTTAGATCTTCAACAGCTATATATCTTCGCATTTTGTACAACTAGGGCACACAGTTCGTGGATTCACTGGAAACTACTATTCTACACCCATCAGTATTTTTCCTTTAAATTCCTCAAGTGGCTAGGTATGATTCATCTATATATAACTACATGAACCAAAATGGGAGAAATGTACAGCACAGATTAACAGACATGCACCCACAAACAAGAATCGTAATCTGTAGATGCAAAATTGAGAAACAAGAACTGCTATTCTTTTCTTCCTTTGATTCACAGCTCAAATCAGACCTAACTGCGCAATAAAAACAGAAAAAAATACCAACTAGAGCACAGATCGAGCACCAAGATATCTCTAGCAACCGCCCCAGGGATCCCAAGCCAAGCAGACGAAATGCGCGTAAATAAGCCCAAGATTCACCGCTTTGTCCAAAGCTAATCCACACGATAACTCTAGAATACATGAGAGGAGAGAGCAAAGAAAGGGAACTCACGTATGATCTGACGAACGCCATGCCCACCGCAAGAATCAACAAACAAGAACCTGTCCGTCTAGAACTTGGCAAGCTCGCATCGCCCAGTCTCCCAGAGCCTATATATAATCGCGGCGCGAAGGGAGCCAAGAGAAAATGGCGAGGGAATCTCTCAAAAGAAGAAACTAGTGGCGGTGGAGGCGACGAGACCGCTCTGAGAAAAACTTGGCCAGATCAGGCTGTGCGGAGATTCCTTTTTATTGGGATTTTTTTGGGAGCCGTTCGATCCATGATCCGACGGCTGGTGATGCATGAGTCTGGACGCGAATAGTTAAGGTGGGGTTTGCCTTTCTCTCCCGTGCATGCACACCTGTCGATGTACCCAAGAACATGGTCTCATAATGTCTACTACTTCTAATTAGGAGTTGGTGACAGTGGTGCGTTCTCCTCTAGAGTATCTGATTCGTTGGATCTGACATTAACGATTGAGATAAAAGATGATTTAATCATATCTTAGATAGAATGATTTTATCATATCTTTTTTGAATAGAAATATTATTTTAGCATATCTCTATTCACATGTTCTTACTATGGAAGGATGTTATTCATATATTTTATAAATAGAAGGATTTTCTCATCACATCCTACATAGATAGAAGGATATACTCACCATATCCCATAATACGGGAATTCTATCTCATCATATCTGAAAATGCATAGATTAAAAGGAAAGAATCACGCAACCAAATACGGGCCAATCACGAAGATGTCGGGGAGACCTGGCTTCCATCCGCCTGCGTACGCTACCTTCTGCTTTCATCTACTCCTCCCTATTAGAGGGCACCCACTCTCATCTCCAGGAGGACAGCCCGGTCGGTAGTGGAGACACACGTAGGAAGAGAAGAGAAAGGCTACGTGCAAGAAGCAAGAAGATTTTCTGCAAGAGGAAGGCAATAACTTTCTCCTCCTTCAGTGGTAAGGATTGATATCTCTCTACTAATTCTAATTAAGAGTTGGTGGCGATCGTCCGTTCTCTTTTAAAGTATTTGATTCGTTGGATCTAACATGAACGGTTGAGATGGAAGATGATTTAACCCGATAGTCAAATCTCTTCGGAGGAACAAACTTTTTCTATTATTGAAACATAACTAAAGTTAGTGTTTTTTGTAAATAATTTTTGTCGCAAATTGAGTTTTCGTTGCAACGCACGGGCACATGACTAGTTTTTCTTAAATAAATTATAAGATTTGCGACTTTGCTGTGCTTTCAAACTTAACTCTTAGGCAGCAGTGAATAAATGGTTGTTGCATCTGAGTATATCTACCATAGCTATGATGTTCGGTACTATACAACTTGAAAATGTATATGTGGTTTTGATTCTTCGAATGATTTCAACCCATGTTGGTAAACTATCCCCGATGGTCTGAAGCATTGCTAACGAATTCAATGTAAAATTTATACACATAGCGCGTTGATAGAACAATAAAGTAGTATTATCACACAAATATCATGTGAGAGTAGACACACATGGGCAATTGTGATCTATAAAATCCATGCCCTGATTTTTTTTCCATAAAAGCTGTACATTACTCGCTCCTGAAGACATATTTTTTAATGATCTTTTCTATTAAAATAAGACGTATTTTATATTTCAGTATAAAATTAGTGTGATGTTCTTCTTATATTCCCTAATAAATATACATCTTTATTTTATATTCTCTGCATGTATACATTGAATAGAGTATTCAGTGATAATAATTACGAGCAATCTAGTCATTTTCAATGTCTAATAAAAAGAAATATATCTTATAAATTTGGACGGAATGGGTAGATTGCATAGAGCCTAGAATGAGTATGGATGGCGGAGATGAAGCAGCAATTGAGCGACGATGCAGAGACGTCCCCATCGAGTGGCCGCATCTTTGGCCCAATGAAAATACGGCTGCTTTCATCAACGTAGGAACAACGCAGTCTGATTCTTCTTCTTCCCTTCTTGCTCTCCTGGCCTGCTTTCGCTACTTTCGGCTCGATATGTATTTTGCAGGAATGAATTCCTTCGATTTTCGAGATAAGGATGTAATTTTCTTTTGTGAATCAGTATGGTATTGTTCTCCAGAATCACAAAGCTTTTAAGCTTGAGCTGGGAAAATGGCATGGAAGTATATATGGAACTGATGTAGCGCCAGGCCCAATTACACCTAAATAGACATAATCTAAAAAGAAGCAAGTTTTCTTGAATCAATAGAGTACATCACAGGATGCCATTGCTGCGACGAAAGAAGACCAAAACTACTGCGTCGGAAAAGGCCCCAGTCCCAGAGGCTGCCAAACGATTACCGTTTTCCTCTTTGCATCCTTCTACATTTGACGTCCCCTCCCTCATAATATCCACCCCGACATCACGAACTTGCGACACCGATGGAGCTACCGGGTAGCACTATACCAACAACATGAGCGGCCAACCCCGCTCTATGGTAAATCCAACATAACTCCTCTATGTTGACATCGAGTTAATAGGAATCAACTCTCCGTAAAAATAGTCTTGCACACGGCTCACTACTGCTCTGACCCGCAACCGAACAGTCTGGGCATCCAAACTGAACATCCGAGACATCCACTCCAACAAACCCCTGTATGTCTATCACTCGGTCTACATATGCCCCGTACGACTCTTGAAAATGATGATAAATCCACCCCTTCCACCCCCTGTGCTATCTCCCCATCTCCATAAAATATTTGAAAATACAATTTCTCCGACATGCTGCAACGTCCGTCGAAAAAATATTACTCTAAAATACAATATACAAAACGTACATTGAACGTACTACAAAATACGACTATAAATAAGTGATTCGACTAGCCTACCATACGGTCTAATTTTAAATTTCTACTACATTACATTTGTATATATTACCTAATACATTATTTACATAATAAAATTAGTAATACACAACCCTACTAAATTAAATTTATACCACGTTACATTTGTATATATATTGCCTAATACATTATTGAGAGGTGCTTCCATGCTTCTCTTTTTTACAGTTGCACAAATATTAAAGCATGAATAAAGGGTAGATGGTGATTACTTACCCCTTCGCTTGCTTCAAGATTTGTGCAATTTGTATTAGGAGGGAAAGCATTGAAGCACTGCTCTACATTATTTGCATAATAAAATTACTAATACACAACCCTACTAAATTAAATTTCTAAATATTGCCTAATATTTCTACTGTATTAAATTTTACATACTAAATACTACATTAAATTTGCACATACTGAAATACTAAATTAAATTTCTAAATACTACATACTACATTAAATTTCTGAATATTAACTGCTATATTAAATTTCTTAACACTATACAATCCTAAAATTTGTAAACAATACATAGTCCTAAAATTTCTAAATACTACAACAAATTCCTAAATATTAAATGCTACATTAAATTTTAAATACTACATAACCTCTACAAAAAATTCCTAAAGCTAACTCTACAATAAAAATCCGAAAATTACCTAAATTTCTCGGCTTCCCCTTCTCTTCTTCTTCTTCTTCTCTTCTCCCTTTCTTTTCCCCCTCTCTTTCTCCCCTGCGCCGCTCCTCTCTTTCTTTCTCCTGCTCGCGCTCGGTTGTGGGGCTCATTGTCTGCGCCGAGGGGGTTTTAAGGGAGCCTGTCGCCCCTGTATGGGGCGACCGCCCGTACAGGGGCGATAGGGGGGCCCGCCGTTTCTAGCCGTTGATGCGCCATTTCTAGCCGTTGGTGGAGGGACTAATCGCCCGTATATGGGCGATTGCCCCATATACGGGCGACCGGCGCTTATTTTTGCTATTTTTTCACCCAGAAAAACTAACGTACGGTATACCGTACAAACGGTATACTTTTTTTGCGCGATGAAACTTGTGAAACTTGACTCTGAAACCTATGAAACCTCTGAAACCTGCTATAAAACTTCTGAAACCTGCTTCTGAAACCTGGATCTGAAACTTATGAAACCTCTGAAACCTGCTCTGAAACCTCTGAAACCTGCTCTGAAACCTATGAAACTTGCTTCTGAAATATGTGAACCTGCTATACCGTTCCAACAGTATAGCGTTCACTAGTAGCTCTCTTTTTCACCTCGGCGCCTAATTTTGAAAAAAATTTAAAAAGAAATATTAAAGAAAAAAAATTCTAGGAACAACGCAGTCTGATTCTTCTTCTTCCCTTCTTGCTCCTCGCCTGCTGTCGCTACTTTCGGCTCGATATGTATTTTGGAGGAATGAATTCCTTCGATTTTCGAGATAGGATGTAATTTTCTTTTGTGAATCAGTATGGTATTGTTCTCCAGAATCACAAAGCTTTTACGCTTGAGCTGGGAAAATGGCATGGAAGTATATGTGGAACCGATGTAGCGCCCGGCCCAATTACACCTAAATAGACATAATCTAAAAAGAAGCAAGTTTCCTTGAATCAATAGAGTACATCACAGGATGCCATTGCTGCGACGAAAGAAGACCACCAAAACTACTGCATCGGAAAAGGGAATTTTTTTCTTTAATATTTATTTTTATTCTTTTTTTCAAAACTATGCGTTCGAATTAAAATTTTACGAAAATAGCCCCCCGTCGCCCTTGTATGGGGCGATCGCCCCATACACAGGCGATTTGCCCTGCGCCCAACGACTCCAGCCAACGGCCGTTTGGTAGGCCCCTATCGCCCCCTACATGGGCGATCGCCCCATGTAGGGGCGACCAGCTCCTTTAAAGCCGCAGGCTCCCTTCGCCCGAGCGCAGAGCGTAGCCAGAAGCCGAGTGAGGCAGAGAAAGAAGAGAAGAAAGGAAGAAAGAAAGAGAGAAGAGAAAAAAAGGAAAAAAAAGGTAAATTTCTGATTTTTTTTATAGTTATCTGTAAGAAGTTTTTTAGAGATAATTGTAGGAATTGTTTTATAGGTTGCGTAATTAAAGTATCATTTAATATTTAGGACTTTATTGTAGTATTTAGAAATTTTAGGATTATGTAGTGTTTAGAATTTTGGAATTGTATAGCTCTCGTGAAATTTAATGTAGCAGCTTACTTAATGTAGTATCTAGTATTTAGAAACTTAATGTAGTATTTCAAGATATGCAAATTTAATGTAGTATTTTGTATGTAGAAATTTAGTTCAAGAGAAACTATAGGCAATATTTACAAATTTAATTTATTAGGGTTGTGTATTACTAATTTTATTACGTAAATAATGTATTAGGCAATGTAAATAATTTTGTAGTACGATCAATGTACGCTTTGTAGATTGTATTTTAGAGTAATATTTTTCCGTCGGACGTTGCGGCAGATGTCGGAGAAATTGTATTTCCAAATATTATATGGAGATGGGGAGATAGCACAGGGGCTGGATGGGGTGGATCTATCATCATTTTCAAGAGTCGATGGGGTATATGTAGACCGAGCGATAGGACATACAGGGTTTGTTGGAGTGGATGTCTCGATGTTCAGCTTTGATGCCCGACTGCTCGGCTTGTGGTCGAGCAGAGGAGCCGAGCGCAAGACCGCTTTTACGGAGAGTTGATTCCTATTAACTCGACGCCAACATGGAGGAGTTATGTTGGTTTAGTCGTAGAGCGGGTTGGCGCCATGTTGTTGGTACAATGCTACCCAGAGCTCCATCGGTGTCGCAAGTTCGTGATGTCGGGTGACATTACGGGGAGGAGACGCCAAACGAGAAGGATGCGAAGAGGAAGGCGGCGAGGAGCCCGAGACGAGGAGCACGAGATCAGCGGTGGCGAAGGGACCGGGGTAGAGGAGATAGCGGTGGAGGCGCGAGGGGTGGCCGGCGAGGGGAGGAGGTGGAGGATATTGTTGACTGATGGAAGAGGAGGACCGTGCGGATGAGGAAGTCCTCGATGGTGAGCACTCCGACGAGGAGGACAACGCCCGAGGTGCCTATCCTCGTGCGTGGACCAATTACAATTTCAAGACCTAACAATGAATGAAGAGAACATTGATGCATGGGAGTATCGTGAGAACGAGGTGACGGAGGGGTCATATATAAAGACAAGGAGGGTGTGATGGATGCGGTGAAATCTTGGGCAATGTCTCTCCGGCAATTCGTGGTTGTGAAGTCCAAGAAGAAGGACTACGACGTGAAGTGCGTAGTTGATTCGTGCCCATGGCGGGTGCATAAATACCAGGAAGTGGAAGGACTCACCGAAATGCTCCATAGTGATTGAGCATAATCTGCGGTGGAAGAAGCGGAGCGAGGACACCGCAACTGTCGTCCACTTGGGTGGCAAATGTGTTTTATGGTCGATCGTGGACAATCCCCATCCGCAGCCTCGATCTATTATCACACCGTGGAGGAGAGGTTTCAAGACAAGATTAGCTACGCAAAGGCATGGAGAGCAAAAGGATAGCTCTGAAATACGGTTCGGGATGTACGAGGCTTCAGACGAGAATATTCCCACTTGCTCGTGGCAATCGCACAGGAACCCCGGTACATCCATCGACCTTGCGGAGTTTCCTGCGGTGGTGTGTGCACCGGTAAGTAGGTATTGCAGCGTGCATTCTTCGCCCTGGGCGCATGCATAAATGCGTTCCGGCACTGTCGCCCGGTCCTTTGCATGGACGGCACATTCCTCACGGGGAAGTACAAGGGCCAGATTCTAACTGCGATCGCGGTGGATGCCAACAACCAGGTTCTACCGGTTGCGTTGGCATTCGTGGAGGGGGAAAACACGAAGAGTTGGTACTGGTTCCTTGAAAGAGTGAAGCTGGCAGTTGTTCTCGACAGGCCTGATGTTTGTGTCATCCATGACCGACATGCAGGGCTGTTAAGGGCGATCGTGGATATGCAACAAGGGTCCGCCGTCGTGGGAGCAGCAAAGTGGCCAGACCTGAGGAGCAGGTGGTGCATGAGGCACATGGGTGCCAATTTTTTCCGTCAGTTCAGGAACAAGGAGCTTATGAACATGTTTAAGCGCCTGTGCAAACAGAACCAACGGAGGAAGTTCGACGCGCTTTGGAAGATGTTGGACGAACTAACGAAGAAGCAATCAATGGATTCCAGAGGTACCGCTAGTTCATCAAGGAACCCGATGGTGTACCATGAGCAAGGAGAGGACCCCACAGCTTTGTGTGCGCTGCCGACAAACCCCCCAAACCTTCGGCGTAGACCGGGTACCAGCATAAAGAGTTTCACTGATTGGATACGACATGAGCCTTTGGAGAAATAGTCCCTTCTGCATGACGAGGGCGGCTCGCGTTATGGGATCATGACAATGAACCTGGCGGAGATTTACAACTGGGTAATGAAAGGTACTAGATGCCTTCCACTGGTGGGTATAGTTGAAGGTGTCTTATTAGGGACACAGAGATATTTCATTGAGCGATACAAGACCTCCACAGCATGTATGTCGGACAATCGATCGTCGTACTCAATCGTTGTGTCTACTTACATATCCAAGAAAACAAGAAAGGCGCAGACACATCGGGTTACACCGAGAGTGGCGTGGAACGGAGATACCACGTGCCATCGCGGTGACCGAGGTCGCAGGGGTGCCCACCGGGAAAGGACTTCCCATCTGTGCATACTCTGAGCAGCTGAGTGTGAGTGCTCCTGCCAGAAACCATGCCTGCTGCACTTGCCGTGCTCGCACATCATTGCCGCAGCCGCCGAGACGCATCAATCCTGTCGTCCGTTCATCTCCCCGTACTACTACAAGCAGAGCGTTCTCAACACGTGGCATCACAAGGTGTACGGGTATCGAGTGGATGGATCGTTCACAACAGCCCCCCTTCGGACCATCGATGGGTACCGGACATCCGAATGTTGAAGCTGAAGGTCGGGCGTCGAAGGACAAGGCGCATTCGGAACGATATGGATGAGTCCGAGGCGCGTCGCAACCGCGGATAATGTAATTTTCCATGTTGTTCCCATCTTGTATTTTTCAATGGACCAGTAAGTTGTAATGTAAGTTGTAATGTTTGATGTAATTTTCAATATACTAATAAGTTGTTGTTCGCATCATGTAATTCTCCGATGTACCAGTTAATAGCTACGAGAAAATGTAATTCTCGACGTTGTGTGCCTCGTCGAACATGTCTTTGTCTTTCGTATGTTTGTAATATGAGATTTTTTTTGGCTCTCTGCACTTCGGTTGTATTGTTTGATGAGTATGGTATAATTCGTTATTTCGCATTTTATTTTGTGTGCACATGTAATTACTGACAAATTTGTTGTATTTGCTTTGTAACAGGTCACGATGGCGCGATCTTGCCCTAAGCTGCTGGACGTGACCGTCGATGCGACCCACCGGTCTAGGTACTCCGCAGAGGAGAACCGAGAGCTAGGGATACTCCGACCTCGGGTGCCCAACGAGCCGCCGCGCCGACCCACGCTGGTTCCACGGTTGGCTCGCTGGCCACCACTGCCGGGCGCGAGACGTGGCGACGCAAAGACACCACGTCCTGCGCCCAACCTCGCCCTACCCGCGGTGCCTCGTCACGCTCCCACGCACCGCAGTGGGGACAGTGGCGAGGATGCTCCTTCGCCTCTCGCCCTACCCCGCCGGTTCCTCGCTACGCTCCCACGCAGCAGCAGTGGGGACAGTGGGCTGCGGAGGCTCCCTCGTCGTCTCGCGCCCCAGCAGGACCCCAAGGTGGTTTCGACGACCTTGTGGACGACGAGTTCGACCTGGAGGAGTACCTTTCGATCGACTACCTCGACCCCTCTCAGCTCTCGGGAGCGCCGCCACAGGGCACGCCCTCGTCGCCGCCACACTACTCTACGCCTGCGCCGCAGGGCCGGCCTAGGAGGGACGTCCGTTCGTCGTCGCCACTCACCTACCCCACGGGCCAGATCAGGAAGCGTGGCCGTGATTGACTTATTGTACGGATGTATTTTTGTAATGGCTTTACGTTCAGCAGCATATTGTATAACTCTCCGAGTTAGTAACATGACAGTCTTATCACTTTAAATTGTTCAAATTCATGTATGCATTGCTTGCCTATGCCACACGACGTGACAACACACCAACGTCTCGGTGCACCTATCGCCTCTAGTAGGGGCGATCGCCCTAATATGAGACGATCGCTCTATACCCAGGCGATATCTGCCCTTTATAACATTCGTTCTCACAAGCGGTCTCGCAAAGAATAGAGGAAGAAAGAATAGAGGGGTGAGGAAAAAAATTCTGGATTAATCGAAAATACCGAGGCATGCAAGTGCAAAGGGAAAGGGGAAGGCAAAGGAAGAAGCAAGTGCATGCCCGCGTAATTTAGCGTACCAAGATCTCTTCCTACCTCGTGAAGCTGTAGCACCCATGTGTATGTGCGGAGATCTTTGCAGGCTTGTCCGCTCTTGGGAAATTTCAACTTGGAAGAGGAGGTATTGGAAGTGCCGCAACTACGCCTTCGATCCGCGGAGAAGAGCTCGAAGGATCGCCGCATGGTAACAATCGTGCGGCTACGTAATAATTGTGAATGAAACTTTGCTAATTTACGTTTCATGCGGTCACCTCCGCCATCGTGAATTTGAGCAGTGGTTTGATATGGAGATCAACCCTGAGGACCAACGGCTTCTTGATCAAGCCAACCAGCAGGACGAGTTCACGCGGCGGTTTCAAGAACAACGCGATGTCGCACGCGAGGAGGCATGTAGGAAGGAAGCGGAGGAGAAGGATGCCGAGAGAGGCGCGGCGTGCAGAGAAGCCCACCGAGGCATGGGCGAATGGAAGTGGCCTCAAGCACTCGATGACGCGTCTGGTGTTAACTTTGGTTTTCTTTGTTCGTGGTACTCCTTTCGGTTTTAAGTCGTAATAAAGAGTGCGGCCTAACCTTCAAGTGTATGCTCACTATCCGAAGGGCTCGTATATGTCCTACTGCTCCAGTTGTCTCAAATGATGTTATTTTTGTCCATCAAGATAGGTTATAGCATTTTAAGTTCATCAGATTTCATTTCATCGAGTTTGACCTTCGTTTGCGAAAGATACGGTCATTTTTATGTTTTACCGATTGCATGTTCGGACAACAATAAAATAGTGTAGCCTAAAGTGACATCTAAATATTTTTACATAATTGTAACCTATGCAAGCCCAAGAATGCAACAAAACTAGTTCTGTCAAGTTTTGAGGTCCTTTAGACATTATTCTAACTGCTTGAATAATGAATGTTATAAAGGGTTTAAACTAGCCATCTTTGATTCAAAATGCAATTATATTTAGATATTTTTGCAAAAATCAAGTGCATAAGGTTGTAGTAACTTATTCTATTTATTTCATGATTTATGGATCAACACACATTGTAATTCCTTCACAATCCATAGTTAGAGCCTAGCATTCGAACTCAAATAAAATTATTTTTCTGCAAACAGCACATAGATTTTTATTTTACAATCTAATTCCTCATTCCAAAATTTAAATTTAGAAACAAGTTTCATTTCATTTGGACACTCCTAGCAAAAGTTATGGGGTTTATATCAAAAAGGCATATAGTAATTACAAAAAATACTAAAAAAAATCGCTGCAACCCCTGTCGCCCCTGTCTCGGGCGACAAGGGGGCCCACACCGACGGTGGCCGACGGTAGCAAACGGCGCAGGGCTAATCGCCCGTGTATGGGGCGATCGTCCCATACACGGGCGACGGGGGGCTATTTTCGTAAAATTTTAATTCGGACGTGTAGTTTTGAAAAAAAAATAAAAATAAATATTAAAGAAAAAAAATTCTCGGAAAAGGCTCCAGTCCCAGAGGCTGCCAAACGATTAATTACCGCCACCGCTGGGCTACTGCACTAGCAGGCCCGGCTAGCTCTGGTTTCGCGGGCTCGCCGCCGGCGCCGTCCGCGCGCCCGAAGCACAGACGCTTGCCGCCTCGCCGGCGAAGGACAAACGCTGCAATTGAGCAGGACGAGTGATAATCGGTTGCATGTGTGGTGCCGGAACGTGCATGGTAATCTTGTCGTCAGTACAGGTAAATAGGTAATATTGTTTTCGTGCATGTATGTCGTCGTCCATTTGTATTGGTATTTCTACATGCAAGCTTAGGCTTGTAATTTAGCTAGGTGTTCTAGACAGATCTATAGCTTTAGCGAATTGCTAGCTGCTGCCACCTTTATAAGTCAAGGCCTAATAATGTACTTATTTATTTGTATCTCTTGCTTTTTCACTGTCCTCTATCTTATGATCGAGTATCATGACTCATCACACAAACAAGCAAGTCCATGCTCTAGCTAGCTGGTGGTTCAGGCACTGCGTTTACTTATTTTAGTTGCTGCTAGCGAACTTCATACGGATCACTGAAAACCACACATCAATTGGCTAGCTAACTAAATGATATAAGGCCATTCCTCGTGTATAGTTTCTGTAAGTTATATCTATGTATACCGTACTATATAGAAACAATTATAGATACAATATTTCTAAGGTATAATATCTAGCAAATGCACCACCCAATAAATTTCTTCACCCCTACCTCGTCTCCTCTCTCCCGTTCCTACCAATACCTATCCTCTACCTTCCTTGTTTTTCTCAATTGGGTTGTATCTTGTATGACAAATAGCCCACTCTCTCTCTTTCTTAACTCACCTTCCACATTAGATTTTATCCTACTTGTTATTCCATAAAAACTGCTTACATCATTACATTGAGAGAGCCCTGAGTGTACTTCATTTCCTCTCACTACACCTTCGATTATAGAAGTCATCCCATGGGTAAGGAGCTAAGAGCTCATAGTCGATGCATGGTCACCGATCCCACTTCTAAGAGTTCCCTTAGTTTTCAATCTCCGCTCTTTGTGAGATAAGTGATGAGCAGTTGGAGAAGTTCTCAGAAAATGAGCTAGCCCTCTTGGCTAGAAAATTCTCTCATGCCTACCAGAGCGTGATTGAGAGGAAGAGAGGTGGATCTATCACCTGTTTTGAGTGTGGTAGCCCCAACAACACTTGAGGAAACTGCTCCAAGCTAGAGAATGGCAAGAACAATTACGGCGGTGTTAACAAGGATTACCATACCGATAAGAACTGCAATAAGAAGGCTCCAGCTCGTGACCCTGCACATGAGAAGAAGTACCGCAAGTTCACAAAGAATAAGAAGCTCTTCCACCGCGTCCTTGCTGTGCTTAATGATATCTCCCTCTCTGACACCGAGACGTGGTGATGAGGCTTAGGGTGTCCCAATCATTCGATCAGAATGATAACTATCGATTTGGTGGAGACGATGTTGACGATCCAACTACCCCGTACGATGATGAAGTGCCTTAGAAATCGCTACACCAACTCCAGAGGGTTATTGACATTACTGGAAGCATGATCAACCTGAACACGAGGTTCTATTCCTGTGTGCAATCGAAGAACAAACAAGAATATGATAAAAGCAATCTGAAATTGCAAATAAGAATTGAGGTTCACAAATATATAGATCAAAAGATGGGATTCCATGAAGTAGTCACAATAGGCGATCGTTCGACACGTCTAGATAACAATGTAGTTTGGCTTTAGGCTAAAACTATGATTGACAAAAACCAAGTAATTTTGAGAGACTCCCTAATTATATATAGGTAAAAAAAGAAGGGGGATTCGGCCAGCACAAAGGAGTGGCCGAATAGGACTCTTACAAGGCCTAAGGCCCAAGTTTGACTCGAACTGGAAAGTTGACCTGAATTGTTTTGGTGATTGCGGAGTACTCCGAAAGAATTTTTAAGTGGGGTCAAATCCATTAGAAAAATCTCGAAGTAATATTTTAATCAAGTGTAAGAACTTACCAATCGGACACCGTATGCAAAAGTTATATTCATTTTACTTCAGGCTGGTATCCGGAGGCCGAATTGGTTTCCAGAACGTGATGGATTTGATCTCTTTCTTCTTGGCCCATGGATAGTGTTGGAGTTGATCCAACCAGGTGTGGTCGTATCCGTAGTAGTGATGTCCTCATCACGTGGAGCAACAATAATAGAGAGGATGATCTACAAGAGAAGATCAAGGGCGGTGACGACTTCACCAACATGTGCTTTATGGCAGATGAGAACGGCATGAACAACGACGACCTCTACAGCGAGTCTGATGAGTTACCTACCTACGATAAGCTCAATGATGCTTTCTGCAAGCTAGGAAAATTCTATGCTAGAGATAGAGATAAGTGTGTGGAGCTTGAGAAGGAAGTAGGTAGGTTGTGATGGAAGCTTGCTTCACTTAGATCTAGTTCCTCCTGTGGCACTGAAAACTTTTCTTTGTGTGATGCCTTACTTGTGGACATGGAGAATCTAAAGAACTTGTATGATAGTGTGCTTTCTAATGTTGAGGTTCTTACGGTGAAGAATGTTAGCAATAGTACTTCTGATGCTATTTCGGTTGATGCTAGTCTTCTTCATACTCCTACATGTGTTTCTTGTGACAATTGCTCTAAGTTAATAGCTGAGATTGATGCTATGACTACTCACCTTAGGAAGCTTTCTATTAGAAATGAAGAACTTGAACAATTTGCTTCTAAGGATCTAGCCAGCTCATGTGAGGGTTATAGGTAACTAAAACTTGACAATGATGCTTTGAATATCAAATGTGCTGAACTTGCTATGGACCTACTAGTTAACTCACAAGATGCTTGTGCTAGATGTATTGAGATTGAGAGGGACATAGACAATATCTATAAGGAGCTTAGGAAGAAGATAGAGGCTTAGAGTGCTAGAAGAATGGTGAATGTGTTTCTTGTGATATCCTCAAGATTTAGGCAGCCGTGCATATGGAGAGATATGCATGTGTTGTTTGTTCTTCCACTTCAGGCTCTTCATCATCTTCTTCCCCCTGTTCTTTGTGTGTCTCTCTCTTCGAGGAGTGTGAGTATCTCATGAGCACTCTTAAGAAATTTGTTGGAGGCAAAAAGAAATTCAATCTCATCTTGGACCAATCCAAAGTCAGTAAATTCAATCAGGGTCTAGGATTTAATTACTTAGAGTTGTTCGGGCATATCGTCTCACCATTCGTGCATCCAAGAGTGGAGAGATTGTGGTTGCTCTTAGGTCTAGCACCACAGTGTTTCGATCAGCTGGTGTAGTCTGTGGGATCTCTGATGAGAGGGTTGTCCCTTCTGCAGCTACAGCCTCTGGTAAGGCGAAGTATTATTGCACCTTCTATTGGAAGGATAGATATTTAGCTGAGTTCTATTTCAGGCGTACCAAGATAGCACGATGTAAACGTGTTCATGATCTTAGAGGTATTCAGAGTCATTTTCAGATTAGAAGTGCTTCTAAGGCACCTACGATTTCTAGACAGGCTAGAGAGTCTCTTATTTCTAGACAGTGTCAAGGACTTGGTTTTCAGGCTGTTCGTTTTGGTTTTAGTCCTAAAGCTATTCATAGTTAGAGTTTCCATTGTCCTCTTGATATTCCTCGTTTTTCCCATCGAGGTAGGTATCAGCAGCATGAGGTTGTTCTACCAGTAGGAGGTTTGGGCAGTATTATTGAGATGATCTGGTCTTTGCACATTGGTGGACCAACTGAGCTCCTGCTCCTAGACTTTCTGCAGGTGCTGCTGCTGACTTTGCGAGAGTTGAGCGTCGGGATGGTCCGGTCTTTTCACTCAGTTGACTATTGTCTATTACTAGTTAGAGCTGTTTCATGATTCATCCACTGACTCTGACTCCACATATAGCAACAACAAACATAGGCTTAGACTTGTACAACTATACAGCACCAAGTTAGGTGCAGAGTTCATACACGAGAATATGCATAGCGTATATTACAGAACAAAGCAACAACATAGGCTTATACTAATACGACTATACAGCACCAGGTTTACATGGCCAGCATTCAACTATACAGCGGCCATGTATGTTCAGCTTCCCAAAAAAGACTTGCAGTTAGACAATGTAATTAATTGAACCATTCCATTTCTTACATCTTGCTAGTTGCTATCGTACCATACGTAAAACCTCTTCCTCACTCACCACAGCATTCAGTAGCAGAAGCTAGACTACCCCTCAGAAAAAAAATACCAAATGACCTTACATATCCTCCAAAACAAAACAAGACATCAACCAGTCTGCTGGAGGACATGGTAAGAAAAAAAAGGTGTTACTAGACACAACATGTTCATATCAAAACAGGACGACATCACAGGAGAGGAACTTTCAACTCACTTATTTGGAAATCATAGTCCTTCACGTCCTTCCTCGACTCAGCCAACTCCATTTCCACCAAACACTCCTCTTGGCTGAGAGGAGGAAGCCCGTTCTTGTGATGTAGTTGTGTTTGTGGCACCCAGGTTTGCAATGCTCTCTGTACAGCTTGTCCTCCGCAAGCACCTCGCGTTCTCTGCACCTTCTCTTCTGCTTGCCTTGTTCCTGACTTTCTACCTCACTAGAAATGCTCCGTCCCTGCATTTTCTCACTTAGCTGAGCAACAGTATCAGGCCCCTTTGCAAGCAGCCTGATTTAAAAGACTTACAATAGAATGCTCGTTGCCAGATTCATCCTTTGAAATAACACTAGCATTCCACTCGTCAAGCTTCTCCATAAGGCCTGCAAGTTTGGACTTTGGTGCAGTGAACCGCACCCTCAGTGGTGCCCGCTTTATGGGGAAGTGCTCTGTGAGCTTCTTAATAATTCTCAGTGCCTGAAAAAAATACAAATGAAAAGAGCAAAAGAGAAGTTCACACACCCAGTAGCTATATACTACCTATCATAATGTCCCAAATGTAGGTAATAATTAGTTAATAACAAATGTTTAAGTATTATGCCACATAAACATACATCACTATTATCACAGAGACTCCCGCCTTGTTTTCCTTTAAAAAAGGTATTAACATGAGTGTTAATGAACATATTGCCTTTTATATGCCTTCTTTTTTACCCTCATGTATATGATTACCTTATATAAGCTTTTCTTTTGTACACGCTTGTACATCTATATATTCTGGCCTATTGGCCTCATGATGAATACAAGTGCTATTCCTAACATGGTATCAGAGCTAGGTTTTTAGGGGTAGGGTTTTACCAGTGTTGCACTTGCGCCATCCATTCTCCACATCAAGCTCTTCCCGACCGGCCTCGTCCTCCAATCGTCTTCTACTACTGTTGCCCCTGGGAGGAGCTGTCTCCACTCCCAGGGGCAGCCACCTCTCGTCGTTGACGGCGTCTTCTACTTCAGCTCCCACTGACCTTCAGCTTTGTGGCAGCGCAGCCGAACTGATGTCGCCACCTGATAGACGTCTCGGCTCCAGCCCACCTCCCAGCTGACGCCTCCTCCTGGCCGACGCCCACTGTCTTCTTCGTGCCCATCACCACCGGCCACCTCCACAACGTGGCTCCTCCGCCCACCGTCCGCTCCATCGGCCACCTAATGCGGCTACTCGTTCCCACTCATGATGCAAGAGGCCAAGCTCCACGCCAAGGACGCCGTCGACGTCAACTACAAGCTCAAGCTCGCAGTACTCGCCGTCGTCACCACCTCCGATCGCTCGCTGCTCCTCCCACTGGTTGCGCGCCGCCTTTACCATCTTCTCTGACCCGGCGACCTTGCACCGCCTCCACACCTCCGGAAGGAGAAGAAGCCTACTACAAATCAGATTTCAACTGGAAGAGAAAACCGATCGGATTTCAATTGAATCCCAAAACCAGATTTAATTCGATTTTGGCTCTAATTTTCCTGGCTCCGACTCTTCGGCTCTTCTCGGCTCTGGCTTGGCTCAGTTTTCTTTTTGGGATTCGGCTCCAATTTTCTAGCTTGGCTCGTGACTCAGCTCTTTGGCTGGATCAGCTCGGTTTCTTCATCAGCTTACACCTGTCGTCTCTTTGGCTCACGGCTCTGGCTCCGACTCTTCTGATTGGTTCTTCGGCTCTTGGCTCCTTCTCCGGCTTTGCTTTCGGTCAACTCAGCTTACACCACTTGCTAGCTTAGCTCTCGGTTGGCTCCTTCGACGACTCGTCTCGGGTCTTACTAGTTATCTTTGAGTCTTCTCATTCTCAGCATCATTGCTTCCGTTGTGTCCGTCCAAGTCCAATGCTCTCTCCTTTTTGAGCTTTTTGAGTTCGTCTATGTTGTGTTAGTGCATCAATCTTTGTCAGTCAGTGATTGCTTTGCTTGTCACAGTCCATCCTTTTGGGATCGAGCGTGTCTTTCTTCCTTCCTTTCGGATGGCAGCAGCTGCCGCTCTTCTCTTTGAGCCGCTGTAGATTGTAGAAGTCTCTATAAGGCCGCCACATTTCTTCTGCACTGCGCCTCTACCACGCTTCTAGTGCATTGCGTCGCCGCCATCTCGGGCTTCGATCTGTACTGCCATGCTTCTATGCATCTCTCTTCGGCTTGATTTGACAACTCTCTCTATTTGTGTTGGCTCCATCATCTTCTTTGTCGTGCTATCGCAGTCGACTTTGCACCTGCTTTATCAACCCTTGCACTTTGTGCTTTATGGACTACCACACGACTTCAGATGGGAGATTATTTGATTTTTGACATATTTTCCAAGAGCTGGATGCTATGACGACAAATTGAAGACTAGAATTTTGGATTTTCCCTATTTTAGTGTCAACCATTCCAAATGCAATACTATTGCATACGTCTTGCATTTGAGGGGAGGTGTTAATGAATATATTGCCTTGTATAGGCTTTCCTTTTGTACCCTCATGCACATGATTGTCTTATATAGGCTTTCCTTTTGTACTCACTTGTACATCTATATATCTTAGTCTATTGGCCTCATGATGAATACAAGTGCTATTCCTAATAATGAGAAGTTAGATCATTGCAAGATTGATGGTATTGAGTTGAAACTCTACGAAAAAGGAAATGAATAAGTAATTGTTTATTATTATTTTACTCCAGTACAGTAGCCAAAACAATGATCATCCATTGAAAAAAAATACAGAGACAGACTTGATGCAACTTATACAAAATTAATTGACATGTAAGTGGCATTACCATTTTTAATCATTTTCTTTTTCTACAGATGATGGCAGATACATAACAACCAGCAACAGTCTCCAAAGTATGAGCTATAACTGATTATCTTCAGAAAGGGTGTAGCTACTTGTTCCTTGGAGCTGAGATTTGGATCCACATCCATGTTTCTAGCGATCTAAGTTCCCTCTTTATTGCTATACTCTCTTGCTTCGACTTGCATGATTTTGCCATGTCGTTAGGTCTGGGCTACGCACTTAACAGAGGCTGCGAGGAAGTTTCTTACTCAATTTCTTCCAACTGGGACCAATGCAGAGGAAACAGTGCATTTGTTGCTTACAGGAAAAGATAATCAGTTTGAGAATCCTCTCCTAAGCTAGCAAGTACTTGTCCTACAGGAAACCAATGGTTTATAGTGTGTGTCTAATTTGCATATGCAGCTATGTCAATGCGCAATCATGTCATCACTCTCTTTTTGTGCATGCTCTGTTATCTCTGCTATCTTCAGTTCTTTGTTTCTACAGAAATTGCCTATGCTATCTGTAATTTTTTCCTACAGATGATGCATGATGGTGACTTGGTGAGCCTTTGTTTGCTTCAAGATTTTTGCAACTTATATTGAGAGGAAAATTATTGAAGCACTGCTAAAAAAAATCAATAACCCATACTCGATTATACAGGAACCAGGAGGTCACCCACTTGTTCTAGAATGTGAGAGATTATTAGGCCTAAAGCAACACAAGCTCTAAAGAATGCGCTACAGGTGATGAATGTCAATGCAGATGACATATACTACAATCAGACAACTACCACTGATATTCTCAAATAGCAGTCAATATATCAATTATCAAGAATGTAGACAGCTAGCTACCTGTTCCTGGAGCTAAGGTTCGGATTGACTGCAAAGTGTATCTCACGCATGAGGCGCTCAATCATGGTGATGGTGTAGGAGCGCCGGGTTTCAGGATTGATAGTCTTCTCCATCACGATAGTGGCGATATCCCTGAATTGGTTAGATAACGGAGCGTCCCTCTCCTTGCCAGAAACCTGAAGCTCCCCTTTCTCCAATATCTGACAGTCTCTTAGAACAACAACGCAATCAAGAATTCTTCCTTAGCGACTAGCAGCAGCAGCAATACGATTCATATCACACGAGCAGGTATCCACCGCGAGGAAGAGGAGAAGAGATATACCTCGATGCATATGTTTGTCTGGTCGTCGGTGACGAATGCATTCGTGAGGTCCTTGGAGTTGGCGAGGATGCCCTTGGAGACGTTGGAGTAGACGGCCGGTGTGGGACTAGAGCACCTCGTCGAGGTCTTTCTCGACGCGGGAGCGCCAGGAGAGCACCTTGTTGGGGAAGCAGGCGATCTCGAAGCACTGGCCGTGCTTCCGCAGCCGCACCAATGCCGCGTTGGTCAGCCACTTCTGCCCCACAGGCTGCACCAGCGTCCGGGACATCTCCGGCGACCAATGGTCTTCCCGCTCGATTAAATTCGATTCTCTAGAAGAAGCGAAACCTTAACCTAGTAAACCCAGATCCGGCGCCGGGATAGCCTCCGTTGGATTATCTTGCCTTTGCCGCCGCGCAGAACACGAGAGGAGAGGAGAAGGTAGAGATGACGGAGAGGAGTCCATGGGCGTATTGGATTTTCTTCCTTTCGGTGAAGACACATTTTCATCGCTTTGGTCAGATCTCAAGCTGACAAAAGTAATGGTAGAGTGGATCATAGGTAGCGTGATAAATTTAATAAGTGGATTGATATGTGGGGTCTTATGGAGATGCATTTGACAGGTAAACACTTTATTTGGGCTAATAATAAACAAAATTTAATTCTATCGGTTATTGATAGGATCTTTTGTAATACTTTTTTTGAGGAAAAATTTCCTTTAGCCATTGCGTCTTCTCTTCCTAAATTTAGCACTGACCACACCCCTATTATATGGGATTCAGGGGAGGGCACTTCTCTTGGAAAAGCTAGCTATAAGTTTGAGAAATGGTGGCTTCTTCATAATGATTTCTATAATATAGTTCTAAAAGCTTAGAACATTCATTATAGGGGTAACAATGCTATTGATAAATAGCAATATAAAGTGAGGAATCTTAGAAGGATTACTAAAGACTGGAGCTCTAATGTTGAATCTGACGTTAAGAAAAGGAAGAAAGTATTATTAGATGAGTTTAATGAGTTGGACATCCTGTCTCAAACTAGAATTCTTAATGCTTAGGAGAAAAATCGGTTGTTATCCATCAAAAAAGATTTAGAGTATATATGGTCCGGTGAAGAAACCAAAGCTAGACAAAGGGCTAGGGACAGGAATGTTAAGGAGGGAGATAGAAATATTAAATATTTTCATGCGGTTGCTAATCAAAGGAGGAAGAACTTTATTAGTGTTCTTGATGGGCCTGATGGGTCTACTCATGATACTAAGAGTACGTTGAATATTGCTTGTGATTACTATAATCTTTATTTGGTTATGAAAATAAGTCTAATATTAATTTAGGAGATCAATTTTTTAGTAGGGATGATATGGTTTTCAAGGAGGAGAATGAGCGCTTGGGAGCTCATTTTAATGAAGAAGAGGTTAAGAAAGCAGTTTTTGACTCTTATTCGGATGGAGCCCATGGACCCGATGGTCTTCCTTTTCTTTTTTATCAAAAGTTCTGGGTTCTAGTTAAAGATGGTTTAATGGATTTGTTTAGGGATTTTGAAAAGGGGAATCTAGATTTGTTTAGGCTCAACTTTGCTATGGTTTTTCTTATTCCTAAAGAAAATAATGCTAGAAACATTAAAAATTTTAGGCCTGAATTGCAGTTATAAAATTATAACTAAGGTGTTAACTAATAGGATTAGCCTACTTTGTGGTAGAATCATTTCGCATAATCAGACTGCTTTTATAAAAAACAGATATATTTTGGAAGGCGTGGTTACCGCTCATGAAGTTATTCATAAGATTCATCATGAAAAGAAAGTTGGTTTGGTTCTTAAGTTGGATTATGAAAAAACTTATGATAGGGTTAATTGGAGATTCTTACTAGATTTAATGGCTAAAATAGGCTTTAGGGCTAAGTGGCTAGTTTGGATTCATTCGGTGTTAGAGAAAGGTTCTGTGGGGATCAAAATTAATAATGTTGAAAGTAATTTTTTCAGACTAGTAAAGGTTTAAGACAAGGGGATCCTTTATCTCCTTTACTTTTTAATTTGGTTGCTGATGTTTTTTTTCAAAATTTCCCAAAAAGCTACTGTTAAGGGTTTGTTGAAGGGCTTATGTGATGATTCTACCCTGGAGGTATCGTCAGCCTTCAATATGCTAATGACACCCTCCTCTTCCTGGAGAATAATGATATATATGCTATTCATCTTAAATGGTTACTAACTTGCTTTGAACAAATGTCTAGTATGAGGATAAACTTCCATAAAAGTGAGTTGATTTCTATTGGCTGTGAAGAGACTGAGACTATGTTATGCTAATATATTTTGTTGCAAGATTGGGTCTTTCCCCCATTAAGTATCTTGGGGTTCCTCTTCGTTATGACAAGATTAGAAGAGAGGATTTTCAGCCTCTAATTGATAAGATCTTGAAAAAGAATTGCAGGGTGAAGGGGCAAATTACTTTCGTACAGTGGTCGGTTAATTCTCATTAAAGCTTGTTTAGCTAGTATTCCTATATACCTTTTGTCGTTCTTTAAGTTTCCTAAGTGGGCTTTAGATCTTATTAACACGCACATGGCTAGTTGTCTTTGGATGATTATGAAGGTCATAATAAGCTTTATTTGGCAAATTGGCATTTAGTTTGTATGGATAAAAAATCTGGTGGCCTTGGGGTCCCTAATATTAAAGATCTTAACTTGTGCCTTCTTGCTTCTTGGATCAAAAGATTTTACGCTAATGATAGTAAGTTGTGGAAGGACTTGGTTAAGTTTAAATATAAGACCGACAATCCAAAGTTTTTGCTTGTTTTTCTGATCATGCTTCTATTTTTTGGAAAGGGATCTTATGGGCGATGCAGGCTACCAAATTTGGTTATAGGTGGAGTGTTGGTAATGGGAATAAGATTAGATTTTGGGAGGATATTTGGTTTGGTTGTTGTTGCTTAGCTATTCAATTTTGGGATTTATATGTCTTGGTTAATGAAAAAAGCCTTACTATTTCTGAGATTTGGGATGGCTTTAATGTTAGGTGCTCTTTTAGAAGAACTTTATCTGAAAGTATGATGATTAGATGGTTTGAGCTGGTAGATGTGGCCAATAGTATTAAATTTTCTGATGAGGAGGTTGCTCTTGTTTGGCAATATAGTAGTAATGGAATTTATTCTGTTAAATCCCTCTATGCTATTATCAATTTCAGAGGAGTTTTGCCTGTTTTTATTCCTGCAGTTTGGAGTTTGATTGTTCCCCCTAGGATTCAATTTTTCTTTTGGCTCTTATCTCATAACAAGATTATGACTAAAGACAATTTGATAAAGAGGGGTATTGATAAAGGATTTGCTTGTAGTTTCTGTAATGAAAATGAAATAGTTAACCATTTGTTTTTTGATTGTGTTGTTGCCAATAATACTTAGAATATAATTGCAGAGTTCTTTGAGGTGAACATTGGTGATAACTATGAATCAGTTGCTCGGTTCTAGCTAAGTAACTCTAAAAATATTGTTTTGAATATAACTTGTGCTGCTGCTCTTTGGTCTTTGTGGAATTATTCCATTTCAGTGTTGGTCAAGTGTGAAAATAGTGTGGCAAAGAATGTTGATTTCGTTGAAAGATTGGCATCCTTTGTACAAGGAAGAGGTGTTGGCTAGGATGAAGCTGTTTTGCAGATGGTTAGGGATCAGAATTCATGCGCCTCTATCTTTGGAACTCGGAGTAACGTGGAGGAGGATAGTGCAGCGGGTGAAGTTCTGAAGGAAGTTGCTATTTTCAGATGAGTTGAAAGCATTTTCTGCTTATTTTGTTAATTTGGTTAAGGGCAAGATGTAAGATGTTTCATATTGAGTTGTTGGGAGTGTTACTTTGAGAGATGGTGATAGGGAGGGATTTCAAGGACTTTTTATGTGGAATGTACTCATGCTGCATGGTTTCTTTAATGGAACTGGGGTATCAAAACTTTGATGCCCTTTTGATCTAAAAAAATATTTTCATCGCTGGGAAATTTCTTATATGCAACTCAAACTTTGTCTCATCTTATCACTCATTGTTTTTATATGTTAGTGACATATTCAAAGATTTTCTCAAATTCCAGTGACATATAAGAAATTATAGTTCAGCACCCGTACGTTGCTACGGAAAACAAAATTTGTAACGAAACATAAAGGTCAAGAAATAAAAGAAAATTTGGGTATAAGATCAAATATCAATTTTACGTCAATTTTATGTATGCCGATGATCAAGGAATATAATGTAAAGGTGAAATATGAATGAATTAACAACTGAACTTAGGCCTTGAAATATTTGTGCATACCTCCAAACTGCAATGCATATTGGCATGATTAGATTAGGCCTTAGAAATAAAACAAAAGTAGCAGACCTGATTCAGATGCTTAAAAAGTAGCATGCTAAGAAAATAACTACTTGGACCAAAAAAAATATTTTTTAGAACTATTGTAGTATAACTGGAACCAGAATATCCACCTAGCACTTAAGTGAAAATAAAAGGAATGTAATCAAACATTTCTAGTCCAGATTCCTCCTAGAAGAAAAGGCTAAACTCCATGTCAGCTACAAGTCCAAAACCCATGCACCAACCAATCACCATATAATTTCGAACAAATGTGAGAATCCAAGCTGATTATGGGCCTATTTGGGGGAGCTATAGCTTTTCTGAAAAGCTGCTTTTTGGCTTTCTAGGCTGAAAAGTGACTGTAGCTTTTTATAAGAGGCCATTTGATAAATAGCGAATTTCCCTTGGCAATAAGCTGCAAAAAGGTCTTGCCAAGTTTTTAGCTTTTGTTAGTTATATGTGGCTTTTAGCTTATGCCAAAAGCTACTTAAAGCTGAGCTGTTTGGAGGGCTTACTGGTTTTTTTGGAAGCTGAAGCTGCCAAAACAAACGGGGCTTATGTGTTTTCCTCAATTCTCAACAGTCAACACATAGGACCTTCGGGATGTCTTCAACGTGAATAACCATGTACAGTTAGACAAAGTTAGCATCATGAATAGCAGCGCCAGAAGAGCACCTTGTTGGGGAAGCAGGCAATCTCGAAACACTGGCCGTGCTTCCGCAGCCGCACCACCGCCACGTTGGTCAGCAGCTTCTGCCCTACAGGCTGCACCAGCGTTCGGGACATCTCCGGCGACCAATTGTCTTCCCGCTCGATTAAATTCGATTCCCTAGAAGAAGCGAAACCTTAACCTAGTAAACCTAGACTCGGCGCCGGCATAGCCTCCGTTGGATTATCTTGCCTTTGCTGCTGCGCAGAACACGAGGAGAGGAGAGGAGAAGGTAGAGAAGACGGAGAGGAGTCCATGGGCATATTGGATTTTCTTCCTTTCGGTGAAGACACATTTTCATCGCTGAGAAATTTCTTATATGTCATCGAAACTTTGTCTCATCTTATCACTCATTGTTCATGTATGTCAGTGACATATTTAAAGATTTTCTCAAATTCCAGTAACATATAAAAAATTAATCCTTTCATCTATATAGAAAAACCAGTGAACTGATCACTCTCACCCTCTCACTCCACTATCTCTCTCGATCTCTCTTTTCTCTCTTGCTGTCGACGGGTGGAGGGCCACTAGATCTAGTGACGACTGGGGGCGCGGTGATAGGGTAAAGAGCCATCAGATCTGGTGACGGCTGGTGCGCGATGTAGGGTGCAACAACAGGGTGAAGGGTCAACAGATCCGTGGCGGTGGAGCACGTGATGGGGTGAAGGCCACGGATCACGGTGGCGGTGGGCGCGGTGTGTTGGAGATATGACCTAGAGGTAATCATAGAGATGAATATATTTCTTTATGTTCATGATTTATTATCTTGTTCCTTGAATAATGTCATTATTATTTATTAGCAAATATGTGACTTGTTTGTGAAACTCTATATATGATCTTGTGATGATTATTCTAAAAGTCATCCCTAGTCGATAAACATATGAGGACACATATGAATTGACTAGCATATGTATTGGTTGATGGTCATGTTTCACGGGTTATGGATACGGAGATATCAAATCAATAATATGGACACATGTTATAGAACATAGAGTTAGATTGACCCACCTTGAGAAACTGCGAGAACATTGTAATCTTACTTGTCATCAGTTGGTCTCGTATACAATGTGTATGCTATATCCTTAGACTTGAGGTTGACACATGTAATCGAGATGTGTAATGACTTATTTAGGGATTTCTAAACGCTACTCCGTAACTGGGTAGTTATAAAGGTAGCTTTCGGGTTTATCGTGAAGCATGCTGTAAGGCATGGTCGATCAAAATGGGATTTGCCCCTCCATACAACGGGAGTGATATCTCTAGACCTATCAAGTGGTCGGATTTCTCAAATTCATAGCCATGCTACTTGCGGTTAAAGAGTTAACCGTAGTTGGTGATTCTGAGTCATGTAATCGACAAAGAGTGGTTGAGCTAACTAAACAAAGATGACACATACTCGTCTTGAGTTTGACTGATATCATGAGGCAAAGGGAAATGCATATAGCTAAGCACTATTAAGATTCGTCCGATGTGATCTTTACATATACTCGGAAGTTGACACGTCCTACTAGAGACCGCTACTGATTAATAGTCGGGTAAGAGTACTCGGGCCATAGCTAAGTATATGTGAACCTAAAGGGTTGGGACATAATTCAGATGGTGATCCGAATTCTGATGGGCTTCGAGTCCCTAATGGGCCTCTAATGTAGAGAGACCCATTGTAGGGCGTTTACATAAAAGGAGGGGTGGTGGCTTTATGGTTAATAGACACCATAGGAATTTTGGAATTTCTGAAACCCTAGCCACCACACCTCCTTCACCCAAAAGCGCACAGCCGGCGCTAGCACTCCGACGTGTGGCGTCCCTACCCAGTACATGTGGATACCTTGGAAGTGTTGCTGCGAAGTTTCAACGCTAGGATGAACCGCAGCCTATGACGATGACGAGGACGATCTGCATCCTGATGGTCACGAGGAGCTACTGGAGGAGGCACGAGGCTAGTATGACTATAACTGCACCAACGCGCTACATCGACTCTCCTTCCGCTATGGGTTTGCATGTTTGGTGGTAATTCTGTGATCTATAACTTGAAGTAGTTCTTTGGATACACGGTAGAAAATTTTGATTTTATGCTAAAGTAGCCTACCCATTCCCCTTCATGGTGATGGGGTAAAGGCCACCAGATCTGGTAGCGACTAGGGCGCAACAACGGATTGAAGGGTCAACAGATCTGGTGGCGGGTGGAACATGATGATAGGGTGAAGGGCCAACAAATCTGGTGGCAACCAAAGAGCGGCAACAGGGTGGAGGGCGACCAGATCTGGTACTCCCTCGATTGCTCTCTCGCTCACGCTGAGGGGGCCACCACCAACTAGTTCACCGTGCCCCCTGGATGGTAAAGGGAGGTCAGGGAGGTAGTGGCCCGATAGTGGGTGGTGGTGGTGGGCAAGATGACGAGGCGAGGATCGAGAGAATATTAGGTTGAAGGATTGGCCAGTGGGAAAGAGGGAGCCGACAACGCGGCGAGGAAGCGAGTTTGCCACCGGCCACAGGGGAGGCAGAGATGGGGACGAAGGCGGTGGAGGAGGTGCACGGAGCTGCCACCAGCATGGTGGAGGCAACGGAGGAGGGAGGCAACGGAGGTAAGGGAGAGGGAGGAGGGGGGAGGGGTGGACTATACCGTCGAAATCGGGTTCACTAGTTGCTCTCTTTCATGTATTGAATGAATAGCCCAAATTTCTTGGCTGAAAAGTTTGAAAAGTCATGGACAAAGGGTATGTACAATGTTACATGTTAGCTATCTATAAGTCTATGCTACATAGGATTTTGGGTGATGTGAAGCTGAGAGAAATTTGCTGTGTACTGTTCATAGTCCTATAGACAACTTTTATACGTGTATCATTGTATAGACAATCTATTAATTACATGAGACACCGTTACAAACAACTATATAGGCAATTCGTTGTATGAGTTGTCTTTAGTACTGTCTATCGATGATATGAAGACGTATTACAAACAGCTGCATCCTGACATGAGCTTAACTGCTTCTCTCTTTCTCAAAACTACTGCTATGTTAATGCTTTAAAATTAAGGTTTGGCAATACGCTCCTTTCATGTTTGACAGGTCTAAGCTTCGCAGGCTGCAGAAGATTTGAAGAATCGACTAAGAGCAACTTTTGTCATAGCAAGGTTAACAATACTGTTTCGACCTCGAATTTTGACGAGCTAGCGGTATCAAAAATTGCAAAAAACTGAATGAAAATTCGTGAAATACCGAACGATTTCGAAAGTCAAACGAATTTAAAATCTGGTCCAACCACAAAGCAAAATTTGAACGAAAAGGTCGAATATCGCTCGAAAAGCGGCGAATTTCGAGCGGTTTTCGCGAAAATCGGGCGACAGGTTGAAAATTGGGGAAAAATCAGGACAATTACAAAACTGTTGTAAAATTCTAAGCTTCGGTTTTTTCAAATATTCACACCGGATGTCATAAAGCTATTAATACTAATTTTAGGGAACTTTTGGATTTCTTTTTAAATTTCCTGAATTTTTTGAATTTGAATTTGAACTTGAGTGGTAAACCGAACGAAATCCTTTTCCGAACCGAAGCGGTATGAGTGAATTTCGAGCGGTTTTCGACGAAAAGTGAAACCCTGTCCAAGAGTCGAGACGATTTCAGCATACAATAAGTAGTGCTTCAATGCTTTCCCTCCCAATATGAGCATATTTGTTTTTGCTGTGGATTCTCCAAAAACTGATTCTAGATTGTGGCTATAGAGAAGCTGATTCTGCATTCTAAATTTTGGGATGGTATTTGGTAGGTAATTACTTGGAACTTTCAGTGGCATTCTTATATTTGTATTCCTCAGAATCCACAAAAGCATATACGAAATGGATTGTAGATTATAGTATATATAGATGGACTGGATTGTAAGAATCAATTCCTAGAATCGAGTTATTTGTTTTTTATCCGGTTTTCAAGGTCAAAATCCAAAATCCATAGTAAAAACAAACAAGCTCTAAATTATATAAATCTTGAAGTAAGTGGAAGGGTAAGTAATCTCGCATACAAATCTTCTCAGCACTAGCGTTCGCTGGAGAATCAGTTGCACATGTAGGCAATCTCCTTGCACATCACGATATTCGATTTTTTTTCCTGGACATTTACTACAATAATGTCAGGCAATCGAGGTAGGAAAAAGATGGTATCATCTGCTGGCACCAAGCAAAAGAAGATGCTGTTCATCACAGTGTTGTCCAATTCAAAGAAATTATTTGCCCTCCTTAAAAAATAACAATCTAACAATGACAACACCAGGTCATCATCATTCATGAGACAGCACATTCTTTATTAACTCATGCTGTCATGCATCTAATCTCATGCATCAGTTGGCCAGATCAAAGAGACAGAGGTTGTAGTAGGGAGGTAATAACACTAAAACTCAGGGAGCGATATAGAAAAAAGCACTACATGTCTAGCATTTCTCTATAACTAAGCCGATGCTCGCCTTGCCTTCCCCATCTTCTCCATTCCTTTGCCCATCTCCGAGCAGCCGGAGCGAGCGGAAGGCGAGGAAGCGCAGGACTCTCTCTCGCGCGCGTGCCATCCGAGCCGCACGCATCAGCGCTCTTCATCCACCTCCTGGCGGCGGCACTGCATTGCGCAGGTGAGGTGTCCTACTTGCCGGCCTTCTCGTTCTCGGTCTCTTGATTTGGAGCTCACTTAGGCGGCGCTAGTCTTAGATCCGTGCAAAATTGTAGATCAGATCCGCCCTTGAGTCCGCATTGACCGGTTGTGGCCGGAAAGGCGGCGGCGGCTCTCTACAAGATTTGTGGTGGTTTGCTCCTCTCTGGGTAGATCTAGCGCGGCTTTCTTGTGCGGGGAGGTTAGTGGTGGGCAACATTGTGATACTGTACTTGTAGAATCGCGAATGCGATGCCGCTTTCCCGAGTCAATGTTGCGTCTTTAGCGCTGACGCATCAGCAATTCTGGTTGAGAATGCTTAAAGAAAGAATCTGGGATGTGTGGTAATGTGTGATGTTTTGGTTAGAAACAATAGTCTCAAGTTACAATTCTTCATTTTTTTTAGCATGGAGAGCTCTACAACATGTTTGATGGGGAGTGACTTCAGATTCTTTACTTTACTCTTGAGCTTACCAGTCCATTTAGATGCTTGAGTAATTTACAATCGGTGGGATAAGGGTCGGACAAAGCATTGCTACAATGCTCACTGTCATTTAGATCAACGTGAGCATGTGCAACTTTTCTACATGGCATTGATGTGCCGATAATCTGCGCAATATCTTAAGACGCTTGATGTTTTTTTTTTTGGCTCGCCAACTGTTTGAACAAGTGATACAGGGATCGATTACGCCCCATTTTAGCCTAAAGTAGTCACCCATCAAAAGTTTCTTATGGAAGTGCTGATTAAGCCCCAGCCAGCAAACAACTTTTTCTTGGATTCCAGTAGGATGCCCTACATGCGGTTCTGAGCTGTGGTTCTTTTGTATTCTTGCACAACTTGTTAGAATATTGAGTCAAATGCATGGAAATATGTAATGTACAAAAGCTTGTGCCATGTGCTCTTGTCTGTGAAGTGGATCGTATGGATTTGCTCTAGATTTTTTTATGTGGACGGGTCAGATCGCGTGTTTTGGACCATCTGATCTTTCCAATCTGTGGTGCTCTGGCACACCTTGAGATCAAGGCCAAAATGGGCACCGCTGGACATGGTTTTGGGGCCCAAAATCTTCGTAGAATAGTAAAGCCAGGGTGTCATGGCCACTTGATGTTTGTTTGTTTAAATGGCCAATGGGCTGAGAACTATACTGAAAGTAGTTAAAAATTGGGTGCACATAGAGTTCGGTGGGTCCAAATCATGATAGAAATGTGGAAACATGGTGGCGTGGTATCACTTAAGTGTCAATTAAATTGCCCAACTTGGACAAAGAACAAACACAAAAGTAGTACAAACTACAAAGTACAAACATAGCAGTCACACGCTGGTTTCGAACATAGTTTGATATTTCTTTGTTCTGGCTTTGAATGTATTTTCTTCAATTTATTTGTTCCAAATCTCTTGATTTTTATACACAATACCCTTACCCTTACTTTTGGTGATCTGCAGTAATCATTGTTCAAGAAAATGGTTGCAGAGGCCTTTACAGTAGATTTGGATAAGCCTCTTGTTTTTCAGGTAATGTGGCTCGTCCTTTTTGTAATTTTTTTTATTTTGAAAGTTTGATCCTCATTTTTTTTCTTTCAAAGATCTTATGCTTTTTGGCATATCAACATTCAGCAGTATGTTTTCTATTAAAGCTTTGTTATATAGGTGGATTTTTTCCAAAGAGATAGGTCACCATATTTCAGCTGTGTAGAGTACATATGACCAAAAGTTCGGTAGCTAGAAGTGTTTGATGTTCTTAACTTCTTATGCATATTCTGTGCATGTCAATGAGATGTGTTACGTACGAGTAGTGCTTCTATGCATCACCCTCTCAATACAAGCTGCATGGATCTTGAAACAAGAGAAGGGATAATTAATTATCATCCACCCTTCATTCATGCTTTAATATTTGTGCAACTTTCAAATAGTGAGGCATAGAAGCACCTCCCATAACATACATATTTGTAAAATTTTGCCATTATTTACAAAGAACTCAAATTGTGATATTTTTAGTCTCCACGATTTCACACTTTCACTATGTATGCAGTCCTTATCAGTAGTCTTTGACATGACACTCGCCTAATTTCTCTGTTTATGATTTGGTGTCTGGATGCATTTGAAAATTCTGGTCTGCTCATTGATTATTGTTTCCAACTATTTGGGTTAAATTATCTAGGTTGGTCATCTAGAGGAACAATATCAGGACTGGGTTCACCAGCCAATTGTTAGCAAGGAGGGTCCACGATTTTTTGCCAACGATGTATTGGAGGTGAAGATTCTTTTTATTGAACTTCTTCTATTTGAAATTTGGGGCATTGTGTTCTAATGGATGTTTCATTGTTCAGTTTTTAACACGTACGAAATGGTGGGCAGTTCCTCTTATTTGGTTGCCTGTTGTCTGTTGGTGTCTGACTACATCCATCCAAATGGGCCACACATTTTCAGAAGTAGCTTTGATGGTTGTGTTTGGAATATGTCTCTGGACGTTGATTGAATATATGTTGCACCGGTTCCTGTTCCACATAAATACTAAAAGTTACTGGTATGTTGTGCTGCCAATTATTGTTCAAGTCTAACAGATGAGTTGAGCATCTTCTGGTCACTGCTATTTGATGTGTGGCAGGGCAAACACAGCTCACTACCTTCTTCATGGATGCCATCACAAGCATCCCATGGATGGACTTCGACTTGTCTTTCCACCAGCTGCTGCAGCTATCTTGTGCTTTCCGGTAAATAAGCTTCCTCATGGATTACATATCGGGGTAACACTGTTGTGGTGATAATGTGACATCCATCAACTTACATGCCCATCAACTGAAGCATTGGAATCCTTTCCACATTTGTTCTGTACTTCCTGCCTTCTAATGCTTTTTTCAAGCTGTCTGAGTAGCTTGTTTGTACATGAAAGCTTGTTAGGCCCTTCAAACAAATTTGGATTCCCTTTGTAGGTTGTGAAATAAAGTATTTAACTTTCATATGGACACTGATGGCGTTGATTTTTATTCTATCATGTCATATTATTTTTTAATGTAGTTCTTCTTGCTCTGTCCATCCAGTTCTGGAATCTAGTAAAGCTCTTTTCTACCCCGTCTACCACTCCTGGCGTGTTTGGAGGTGGCCTGCTGGGTTATGTGATCTATGATTGCACACACTACTACCTGCATCATGGCCAGCCATCATCTGATCCAGGAAAACATCTCAAGGTGATTATTTCATTCTGAAGTTTATCAAACCACGCCATCTCATTTTATAATTACATTTTCTTTCTGTTGTGCATCAGAAATACCATCTGAACCATCACTTCAGAATTCAAAATAAGGGCTTTGGAATAACTTCGACCCTGTGGGATCATGTGTTTGGTACATTGCCTTCAACAAAAACTATTGACAAGAGTGTTTGACTTGTACCACATCTACTGCCTTGCAAAGCCAAATATCAAGGTCAGGCTTGCTCATAGTCCCTGTTGGCTGTTTCCACTTCCTCAGGCCAAATTCCATTCCATCACGTATACTTGACCTTTGCATTTGTCCTTGGGGAGGGTGGTGTTCTAGATAAGGACTAATAACTCATTTCTCTTGCAGATTCTCCATGAATGATGACGGGTTTTATGGATGAACTACTATTCAATTTCCGATTCTTTGCAGATCTTATCGTCAGTTGCAGCCTTGCAGATGTCACTGAAATTGTCCTCCGGTGCTCTGAGAATAGAGTGGTTTGAGTCCAGTCTATCAGTAATCATTCAGATTATGTCTGATGTGACTCTTGTTAGATTACCATGCGTGCAGAGTTTTCTAGTATAGCCTCTACATTTGGATATATATCTTATATAATTTTGAGACTAGTAATTGCTTCTATATATTGTAACTTGCAGTTTTCATTCAGTGGACTATGTAGTTTTGTTCAGTGAAACTATTGCAGCCGTTCCAGCTTCTCACAAGCTGTGAAGCCTATTAACAAGCTATAGAACTGGAATGCATGAACCAAACAGCCTTCTGAAACTGAAATGGTACCATTCAGAATTGTTGTGCATTCCGATGAACTTTAAGATTTGCAGATTTGCATTCTGATGACGTGAGCCGTTAGCTTCAACTCATGTAATCAGTCTCAACTCTCAACAACATTCAACTATTCAAGACAAGTAGTGTAAGAGCAAAGCTATCAATCTTGCCTAGTCTGTGTTATTGGCCACCTTTCTGAAACTCTGATCCCACTTCTTCCTTGCAGGCTGAGCAGTGCCAACTAAAACAGGAATAACTTTTCATACTAAACTCCGAACGATACGTCCTCTGAAGCGTTAACAAGTAGACTCGATAAGCTTTCCAATGGTGTATAACATGGACACCCAAACGAGTCAGGTTGACAACTACTGGGTGGCAAAGGCGTCCACCTCGTCTATATCAGTCCCCGTCCCTCCGCGTCGAGTGCAAGCTCTCCGTTGCCCGCCGACCTACCGCGCCGGCGAGCTCCTTTGTATTTCTTGCTCAGCGCGAAGCAGATCCTGCTTTTGATTAGCTACAGAGGCGACTATATGCGTAGCAAGCTGTACACTGTAGTGCAAAACTAAAAGCTATAATCAGAATTGTTGTGTTGCCATTGATGGCTTTCTAGATTTGTCCTCCAGATGCTTTTGACTGATGACGACTGAAGAAGGGGTTGTCATATGGCAACTGAAAACTGAGGAGCCTCCCCGGTCAGTTGGTTTGTACCACGGATACTGAACTAGTCGGCGGCCGGCCGCCGTCGAGCTCGCTTAGGGCGACGGCTCTCTGGTGCATGCACTGCAAATCAATTCGTAGTCGTAAGTTGGCATTGCGCCTCAGATCCATTAAGCTAGCGTAGTACTAATAACAACATTACCACTGAGATCATGGATGTTTGTCGATCGAAGACTACAACCAGATACATGCATAGATGCATCCACATGCATGAATAACATGTACGTATATATGCCATGAATAGCTCAGTGCATGCCTCAGTGGTCCCATGCCATGCATGTATCCATGAATATATCACTCATGGGCAGAAGACGACATGGTAGTCGTTGGAGCCCATGCATGTATGGATCTTCCCCTCGTTGGGATGGTGGTTCGCATCGGTGCAGCGGGGGTCTCTGCACTGGAGGGCGTCGCCGGTGCTGCACAAGAAGTCCATCGGCACGGTGAAGCCGTCGATGACCGAGATGTCGTAGTAGTCCACGTCTTAGCCGAGCCCGAGCGTGAACTCGGCCAGCGTCACCGGCGGCTTGCCGGAGAGGACGCAGGACAGCGCGCCCGCGCAGTCGCCGGTCTGACAGGCCCCGCGATCGGCGCGGCCGAAGGAGCAGCCGGTGCGGGGCCATATCCTGGCGGCCCTGTTGCCGGCGGGCACGTTGATCGGGTCCACGTCTGGCCCCGGTTCAGCTGCGTTCCGCCGCCGACCGGGATGGCTCCCGGCTAGAGGTGGGCATTCGGGCCGGGCTCTTTTGGGCTGGCCCGAAGCACGACGTCACGGTCCGGCACGAAGTCCGACCCGGCACGAAGTGGGCCGTGCCGGGCCGGCACGACACTGTAGCACGGGCCGTGCCGGGCTCGAGAATCGGGCACGATGAGCGGCACGGCACGACACGACACTGTAGAATAGGCTGTACCGGGCCCGATGATTTAGGGCATGAGGAAGAAGTCTAGCATGAATATCACTGACTTATAGAGCATAACCGGCATGGATGCACCTAATAGTATGAACATCATCCCTATCGGCAACACCTGAGAGAGACGGACAAAATGGAGGAGAGAGCTCTCTCAGCTCTCTCTCTCTCGCCAGTCTCTCGCCAGTCTCTCTCAATCTCTCTCGTCTGTCTCGCTCACTTTCTTTCTTGCCCATTGCCTCCTCTCTCGCCTGTGTTGAGCACATCCCCCTCGCTCTATGTAATTGTTCAAGAATAAATAAATTTAAATTCTTTTTCTCATAATATTTGCATTCACCGCTCAATTCTATGCGTTTTCGGCTCCTTTTCTCGTTGCAATAGTGCAAATGTGTTGGAGTGCAGGCGGCGCGCACGAAGCGCAAATGGGCGTGCACAGGCTCGCCGGCGAAGCCGGCCGGCGGCGACGCACACACAGACCATCGCGCCCGGCCGGTTTAGGCACGAAGCACGATAGACTCGTGTCGGCCCGGCACGACGCCCACCTCTACTCCCGGCCACACCGTGAAGGAGCACCGGTTGTTGATGGTGAAGGTGGCCGCGCCGGCGCCGGCGGTGAAGGCGACCAGGACGAGAAAGTGGATCGAAGAGGTGGCAGCCGGAGACGGCATCGTAACTTTGTTACAGTGATGGATCGAGCCGGGATGCGTGGATATATGGAGTTAGCAGAGGGCAATTCATGCGTATATATGTATTTTCTCCGTCTGAAATCAGAATTGAACACATAACATGCTATCGCAATAATTAGCTCGTCGAGATGATCTTCGATATGATGGTACTTGACACGAATCCGCATGTCAATTATCCTCACTTGTTGTTGGCTTTTTCCTAGGGTCTCACCTGTCAACCTAAATTTGCCAAATTTAATTACATGGTAACAATATAGTGTTAGTTGTTTTGGCTTCAAGAAAGCCAATATTAGGTGTTTCTTGCCGTGTTAGCTTGGTTGGAGATGCACAATGAACTAGTGATGGAAAATTTAGATGTTGGAAATGTGTCTAATTAAGTATTCGACAGCAGTTGTCTAGTATTGTTGTCCAGGATATCTACAACCGCAAGTTGGCATTTCAATGTACAACCACGTTATCTTGACTGCTTTCGTCTTTTTGACTATTTCAAGTAGTACTTCTATTGTCCTCCTGTAATCTTTTCCTTGCTTTTCCTACCTTTTCATTTTGTCTATCTTATTGCGGCTAGCTCTCAAGTGGTCGAAATTCTTATGGTATTCTGTATTCTTTGCTCTCTATCTTAATGCATAGCAGAACTCCTGCCCTTCCATTTCAAAGAAAAAGTATTCGACAGCAGTGACGCACATCGACGTTTCTCTCGATCCCAGAATTACATTGGTCGCTAGCTTTTCTCCGAAACTAGTGGGACAAAGACAAGTGGGCATTGGATGCTAGCTCTTGCATACCTGGATCTAGCCACTTCAGCTTGTGATACGTACGTACGTACTTGTTTTATCTTGTCTTTTTGAGAGCAAGAGGAGTCGGTGATTGGGGTGATAATAGTATAGTACACCTTATTAATTGTAGCCAGAGCAATAGAAAGCATATTTAAACAGGGCGCCCATCGGCCTAATGCAGACCACGATACCAAGCGGCCCGGCGTGCAGGCAATTAGCTGCATTTGCGATGTGCATGCCTACGTGTCGGCCATCGACATCGAGCGGTACAGGTCCGTACGTGGCGCCCTGCGGCCGGCCGTGATGCACGACATCTCCGTAGGGACGTTGATGCCGTACAGCTCCGTGGCGCCGGCGGTTTGCCGGAGAGGGTGCAGGACACTAGGTTCAAAAACCCAGTGAAATTTCGGTTAAGATTTTGAATTTTGATTGGGTATGAGATTCCAAATCCTAGTTAAATAAATATTTTTTAAAAATTAAAATTGCTATCATAATTTTAAAAATTTCACCGAAATCTCAGTATTTTTAGCCGGATTTCAACTTTGAGAACTGGATTTAGGTCAATACTCTTTATGAATGTCATATTCCATGAAAATATTTGAAAAAACTGAATTTTTGTGACATTTTATAAAAATAATAGAAGCACTGTCAGATTAAAAAAATATACAAACTTGATTATACACTAAAAAATTTATGGTAACATCTTTAGCAGCCTAGGATCATACAAAAAAATTTCCAAAATAATTGAACTTTATTTGTTATGTTTAAAAAAATGAAAAACCAAAGAAGCATAATGAGATAGTAACAATGTCAGAATTTTATAAATTCACTCAAGTGTGATTATGATAAAAAAAATTTTAGGAGAACTTAAGCATTTTCTTAGAACCGATCTCTCAATGTTCACAAATTTTAAACTTTTTTTGGTTGCTCAATCAAATTTACGGAAGCAATACATGTAATACTGTAAGGCTTTTATTAGGATAGTAGCACTGTCACAATTTTTGAAAATTTTTCAGGATTGATAATTATCTAAAAATTTTATGAGAATATTAGTGATGCTTTAGGACCATTTGATTTTTTTTTCAAAATTATATAACGTGGTTTGGACCATTTTTCATTGGGTTGAAATTTGGTAGTAAACCTTTTATCAGGACAGTAGCACTTTCCGAAGTTTTGAAAAATCTTAAATTTTTATAATCATCTGAAAATTTTACTAGAACATTATAGATGTATCAGTACCATCCAAAAAAAAATTCTAACATGGTTTGAACCATTTTTCATTCGGTTGAAATTTGACGGTCAGCCTTTTATCACGACAGTCTGTCATAATTTTAAAAATTCCTTAGGCTTTATCATCATCTGAAAATTTTATGGGAAGATTAATGATGTGTTAGAACCATCCAAACAAATTTTCAAAATTTTCTAAGATCATTTCGACTATTTTTCACTCAGTTGAATTTGGTTGAGATTTCGACAATTTCGTCAGAAATTTCATTTTAACAATTCTGGATTTCAAATTTGCTTTTCGAATTTTGACAGGATTTTGTCTGAAATTTGGAGATTTCACAAAAATTTTGAATTTCATCCACCTTTGAGATGTGAGCTGAAAACAAAATTTCAAACCCTGTGAGGACAGTGTGTGCTGGCGCAGTCGCCGGTCTGGCCTCGCCCCCGCGGCCGAAGGAGCAGCTGGCGCGGGCCCAGCTCCTGGCGCCGTTGGTGCTGGCGGTCATCCTGGCTGTTGGAAATCACTCACTGATTTTAGCTCAAGCCACCAGCTTGTACATCTCACTTGTCTTGCTAGCATGCAAATGAAAAAAAGGGCCGTCTATACATCAGTCAAAAAATTATGACTAATTTTATCCCACAAAACTATTTAGGTTTTGGACCGTTGGATCAGATCTGGATCTAGATCCAACAGCCCACGCTCCTCTCACCTTTTATATTAATCCTACTCCACTCCACCCCTCCACCGCCTCCTCCCGACCGCACCCATACTGCCATCAACGCATCGTTGCCCCACTGCCAGGTCAGTGCCGCTGCCCGCTTCCTCGTATCCCACCGTTGTTGCCGCCCGCCATCTTCTCTCCTGTCGTTGCCACCGCCACCCTCCACCCGGCCTTTTTCCCCCTCTCCGACGGTTAGCGCAGCCAAATCTGCCACCGCCTCCTAATATTTTCTTGATCTTGTCGTCATCCCCAGCCTCCACTACCTACCGTCCTTCTCCAAGCCTGCGGCCAACGGCACCCCCCACTGCCTTGCCACCACTACCGGTCCTCTCTTGCCGCTCGGCCTACTCTAAATCTGGATCCCGATGAATCCTTCTTTAAAGAAGCTTGCCGAAGCCTTGACAGAGATGGAGGTGAGGAGGCGCACGAATCTTGATGCAAATAGGAAGGTTAGAAGACTGATATCTAAAAAAATCATTCGACTAGTTTCTAGAAATTCCGAAATAAATACACTCAGACATAGCTTTGTCGAGATTATTATCTAACAATGATCGTCCAGGACTCTCTCGGGGTGAGCAGCACGCCGCCGCCGATCAGGATGGCACTCGGGCACACCGTGAAGTTTGCACCAGTTTGTGATGGTGAAGGTACATGGCCGCGCCGGCGCTTGCCGTGAATGCGAGGAGCAGGAGAAAGTGGATCGAGGAGGTGGCCGCCGGAGACGGCATTGTAAATTTGTCGTTGCAGGAATGGATGGAGCTAGTAAGTATGCGAGGATATATGGAGATAGCAGAGGGCAATGCACAGGGTTAATAGAACTGTTTCGTGACTGAATTTTGAGTTCTCGGCGGTAGCAAAAACTGCGAAAAATCGCTCGAAAACCGAACGGTATGAAAATTCAAATTATTTTGAAATCTGGTCAAACTGGCGAACGAAAACTTTTCGAAAATGCATGAAAACCGAGCGGTTTTTGGTGGAAACCGCCAAAGCCGAAGACAGTTGAAAAAAATGGGAAACAAATGTAGAGAAAAATGGTAAAATTGTAAAAACAATGTTGTAAAATTTGTAAAAATACATTAAAGGATAAAACAATAGGAAATGTAAGAAATATATAAAAAAAGTATGGAGAAACACGAAAAAAATTCCGGTATAATCTCTCCTAAATATGAAAAATTTCGACACAACCTTTGCTATATTTTAGACAATTGCAAGTTGTAAAGTATGCATTTAGCAATAATATCAACAAATAATCTTTCATTTGAACACTACTCACATATCAATCCAACAAGTGCAAAAATAGGCATTCACATAATGACATAACAATACCATTCATATTCATATGTCAATACCATTCACATATCAACACCATTCACATTTCAATACCTTACAGAAATTGCTTGTGTAAATAATTTGCAAGAAATTGCTTGTGTCAAATTGCACGTTGTACAACAAAATAAGTACAGAATATAACTAGTGGTACATAGTACAACTTTCATACTAAAGGTTTGGTAGCTTATGCATGCATACAACGAAAAGTAAATTTTTTAATATTGGATAACATTAACATATTAAAATATACCATAGCAAGATAATTTCTGTGCATACAAACATCGCTATTTAAACAAATAGTACCATTTTCGGGTGTTGTCTATTTCTACTAAATATACTTCAATAAATATTGCTACTAAATATAATTAAACAAATATTGGTACTAAATATACTTCAACAAATATTGGTACTAAATATACTTCAACTAATATTGCTACTTGACATAATTGAACAAATATTGCTACTTGACATACTTGAACAAATATTGCTACTAAATATAACTGAACAAATATTGTTACTAAAAAATGTTTAAGTAAATATTGATAATAAATATAATTGAAAAAATATTATTACTAAAATATATTGAAGAAAATATTTCTACTTGACATACTTGAACAAATATTTCTACCTAAAATACTTCTAATTTCTTTTTTTTTGGCCTTTTCTATTTTCTAGATTTTGAATGGCACAAAAACGTTCCCAAACTTCTTTTTTTCAAAAACATTTCACACCAGAGGTCATAAAGCAATCAATACTAATATTAGAAAAGTTCTGGATAATTTTTTTTTTCAAATTTTTTGAATTTTTTGAATTTGAATTCTACCGGTAAACCGAGCGATTTTGCTTCTCGAATCGGAACGGTACAATCGAAAACTGCGGTTTTTGAAACCCTGGCAATGCATATGTGCATGCATATATATACAGAGGGCCAACCAATCGAGGAGAAAACAACAGTGAGAGAGAAAAATTGAGGTTGGGAGAAATTACAATGATGTCCTTGTGTTGCCAATGGTTGAGATTTGGGGAAGGCTGTTCATTTGGGACTTGAGGCTTAGGTGGCGTTTGGTTAGGTGGATAAAGGTGGATGGGATATAGCCATCTATGGATTTAGAGTTATCCAGTTGTTTGAATGAGTAGATGGATAAGATATGGATATCCAGTTTTTTGGAATATTATCTCAAGATGCTAGATAGAGCCATCCAAAGAAAAAGGCCGGATGGGCCCATCCAGTTTTTTGCATGAAGAGGTGTACTTGGTCAAATTCAAATTTCGCCGAAGTTTACTCAGGCAAATTTTGTTAGAAAATTCAAATTTTGGTCAAATTTTGACCAAAAATTCATTTTTTTTAAAATTAAAATTTTATCCAAAAAATTCAAATTTAGGTCAAATTTTGTCCAAAAGTTCAAATTTTATCTGAAATTCAAATTTTGTTTGTAAATTCAATTTTCAGTCAAAATTTGTCCAAAAATTCAAATTTAAGTCAAATTTATCCAAAAATTTCAAACTAAAATTCGAAACATTGATTACAACTAGCCCATCCTTCCTCATGCATCCAACTAAACAAAAAATTGACTCATCATATCCATTCTCATCCATCCAACCAAACAAAAAATTGGCTTATCCCAATCCACCCAACTAAACAACCACCTAGATAACTCCATCCCATCCAGACTAGATAACCATATCCCATCTAGACAATCAAACGTACCCTTAAACTCTCGCAAACATGGTACGGCTCAGAGTTTCAATTTAGGGAAGCGTAAGCCTACTTTGTAACAGGCTTCCCTGAGAAGTACTTCTAGCGGGAACCCTCTTCCTGATCCTACTGCTTTCCAAACATGGCCATAGTCCAATCTAGACAACTGGTCACCAAGTTGCATATGAAAATAGTTCTATACTCTTCGAAGTATGTACTTCCACCTTTTCCGTACTCTGAGAGTACATACTCCCACTTCAAATATATCACTTAAACGAATGTGTTGTACTCTTTTATCACTCTTAGTATACTTCAATAATAATTTTAAGATACTTCAATATGATTTGCTTAAAGAATTTTAATTGAAACCCTTTATTTTTCTATGTTATATACCCATTTTTCAAATAAAAAAGGAGTGTATACACAAAATTATGCTATAAAGAGTGGACTTTGATAATTTTTTTTTCATAAAAATCACTTTAGGGTATGTTATAATCAATATTAGAGTATACTCAAAAGGATAAAAAGGTATAATAACAGCATTTAAATGGTATATAAGAAGTGGAAGTATGTACTCCCATCTCCAATATACCACCTAAACAACCGTGTTATAACTCTTATCTACACTTGACTGTAGCTAGCTATCCATACTAACTGTACCGTTCATTCTGCTTGGGGTTATGTGCGTATGCACTGCATTGCCTATATTTCTCCATGTACATACTTTCTCGGTTATTCAAGAATTTTTGAACAAACCCTGTGAGGACATTTCTTGAAAATTGGTACATGTCACTGAATTGTTTATTTTTGTTTTATGAGCACTCAATTTTTTGTCTATTATATATTGCTTTGTTATCCCGTTGTGCTCTACCATTTCGACTTTGTGAGCCACGTTTTTGTTTGTTTGTTTCGTTCTTTCTTTTACAAATTATCAATTTTTTGCATAATTTAAATTGTGTAAAACTATTATATATATAATTTATTAAAAAAGGCCACATAGAAAAGGATAATGTTTTTACAAATTATCATATTATTTTTACATAATTTAATTTGTGTAAAACTAATATATAATTGATGTAAAAAGACCATGAAGAAAATAATAATGTTCCTCATCAAATACCTAAAAATTGAGTACTCCTTGATAAAATAGTACTCAAATAGAAGGATAGGAGTCAAATTTGATTTCATCTATTAGGTCTATATCCAAAGGCTCAAAATTTAAATTCTATTTAGTAAGAAAACACTTAGATTATATCCACGCGCGCGCATATGTACAGCAGGCCAAGAACTTGTCGTCGTTGTTTCTATTCTCTCCCAGGCTCCCAGCCAGGTAACGGATGGACCGTCTTCTCCAAAACCAGTGAGACGAGCCAGGTGAGCATGCATATGCATGCATATTGATGGATAATAAGGCATATTTACGATGAATCTATTCTGAAAATAATATATGACGATAACTGAAGATAGAACAGATGAAACAAATAAACTAGACAGAAGTAATATGGCAATTGCAATGTCTATCTCATCCATATTATTCGATAAACAAAACATAGAAGCGGTTCGTGTGTGTTACCGAGATGACGCGAAGACGTGGCCGAACTGGTAGCAGTTGTCGTTGAAGATCAGAAGGCGATGTAGGTAAAACTGACCGTTGGTGAAGAAACCAGCGAGCAGTCATGTGAAAACGATTCCCAAAAATGTGATTCGCCCTCTCGGTCAGAGGATCTCAAGGCGGGCGTTTAGACTCTCCCAACGATCGGTGCGCCGGTGAAGGGACGGGGAAGATGGAGGCAGCGCAGTACTTCAGAAAGGCAAAAGGTTCAAGAGATGAATTGATTTGATTTCTGTTCTGCGTATATATAATAGAGTTAAAGTTGTGGAATATGATACGAGTCAGTTATGGATTCTGCGTAAAATCTGTTCTACGATTTGAGTTGGTTACAGATTCTGCATACAGTTAATTCTGCATAACGTAACCGTGTTGACCACTTAGTCCCACGCTGCGAAAACTACAAAAGAGAACTGCGCCTATGCAAGCCATCAGACTCAATTTCGCTGCACCATTCACGCGCACGTCGTGTACGCGGGCCGCCTGGCATGGCGTGGCGTGGCGAGGCGAGCGAGCGCGCACGTGTGTTTTCTCCTTCCTCTTCTCATAAGGTGGTCTTTATCCATCTTCACTAGCAATATGGCACTATTGCATTTTCACCTCTCTTCCACCTAATGGACCTTTGGGATTTTTCATGAATTATTTGCTAGTTATTTGGGCCTAGCCCATGTAATTCCAACAATCCCCCACCAGATCCCAAATGTCCCATAGGTCTTTGCCTGTTTCAAAGTACTGTTTTTATACCAGCTTTCGGTGACAACAGACATGCCTTGAATTGCACCTGGACTCCAAGCTACATTTATCTACAACTTGAACAGTGGACTATGCCTTGAATTGCAAGTTTTGTGCAGACAAGTTTCACTTAAGGCCCTCACTGATACTAGGCTATCGACAGTCTACCCCTCGGGTGGAGCATATAAGTCATACTCCTTGGCCTCTTCATGAGTTTCTTAGACAGTACCCACGTCTCACGAACTGCGACCAATAGTCGGACTCATATAGGTGTGTTCTTTCAAAAATGCTCTGCGGGACAGCATCTTTGTTTGTGTAAAAACTAACAGAACACATTAAGACCGTAGTCAACCTGCTTCACAGTTCTTAAGAGTACGACATCTTTCACAGAGTGGGATATAGAATGTACTCTTCTTCAGTTAATCCAATAGCTTGTTATTACCCAGGTGCTACTTCACGGGATCTTCGATCACATAGCTTGGGTTACCACTGTGGTTAACTATTTGGTAGGTCTCATTCCCATCTCCCTAGATGTACTATCTACCACATTTCGTGATAGACCCTTTGTAAACAGATCTGCTAGGTTCTTAGCAGTTTGGATGTAATCCAAAGCTACCACTTCAGAGTTTCTCAATTTCCTGACATATTTCAACCGTCTTTTTACATGTCTTGAGAACTTCATGTTATCCTTCGCACTGTTCACTTTCACGATAACCGTTTGATTATCACAGTTCATAAGAATAGCTGATATTGGTTTTTCAACTACTGGTAAGTCCATCAAGAGCTCACGAAGCCATTCTGCTTCGACTGTTGCTGTATCCAATGCTGTGAGTTCTGCTTCCATGGTTGACCTCGTCAATATGGTCTGTTTACAAGACCTCTATGAGACAGCAGTACCACCAAGAGTAAATACATATCCACTCGTGGCCTTGAGCTCATCAGCATCAGATATCTAGTTAGAATCACTATATCCCTCAAGTACACCAGGATACCCAGTATAGTGAATTCCATAACTCATAGTACCTCTCAGATAACGCGTTACTCTCTCAAAAACACACCAATGATCATCACCCAGATTAGACACAAACCGGCTCAATTTGCTTACAGTAAACGAGATGTCAGGCCTTGTAGTGCTAGCTAGGTACATAAGTGAACCAATAATCTAAGAGTATCTCAATTGATCCCTAGTAATTCTTCGGATCTTCCGAAGTATTAGACTATCATCATAAGGTGTTAGAGAAGGCTTACTGTCCATATAGCCAAAACAGCTTAAGACCTTTTTCGCATAATGGGATTGCACAAGTGTAATCTCATCCCCACCTTTGATCAACTTGATGTTCAGAATTACATCAACTTCTCCCAGATCCTTCATATCAAAGCTTTGGGACATAAACATCTTGATCTCATTAATCACATCAACATTTGTTCCAAATATTAGTATATCATCCACATACAAGCATAGAATAACTCCCTCACCTCCACCATAGCGGTAGTATACACATCTATTAGCTTCGTTTACAGCAAAGCCTTCAGATGTTAAAGTTCTATCGAAGTTCTCATGCCATTGTTTGGGTGCTTGCTTAAGGCTATACAAAGATTTCAGCAACTTACACACTTTGTTTTCTTGACCATTTACTATAAATCCATCGGGTTATTCCATTAAGATTTCCTCATCTAACTCTCCATTAAGGAAAGCTGTCTTAACATCTATTTGATGAATAAGAAGACCATAAGAGGCAGCCAAGGACAGTAGTATACATATTGTGGTCAATCTAGCAATGGGTGAATAAGTATCAAAGAAATCATCGCCTTTTTTTGGGTGTAACTCTTAGCCACAAGTCGGGCCTTGTACTTTTCAATAGTACCATCAGGCCTAAGCTTCTTTTTGAAAACCCACTTACATTCTACTAGTTTACAATCATAAGGACGATATGTGATTTCCCAAGTTCCGTTAGCGAGAATGGAATCCATTTCACTACGGACCGCATCCTTCCAGTAGTCTGCATCAGGAGATGCATATGCTTCTTAAATGGTCTTGGGAACATCATTCACAAGGTACACAGTGAAATCATCACTAAAGAATTTTGCGGTCCTTTGTCTCTTGCTCCTTCTAGGAGCATCACTATCATCGTTCTCAGGAGTTTGTTCATGTGTTTGTTCAAAATGCTCAACTGGTATGGTAGGTTCAGGAGTTGTATCACAAGCTTGACTCGGAATGCTATGCATATCCTTCATAGGAAATATATTCTTAAAAAATGTTGCATCTCGAGTCTCCATTATCATACCGACGTGCATGTCGGATACCTTAGATTTAACTACTAGAAACCTATATGCAATGAGCATATCCCAGGAAGACACAATCAACAGTTTTATGTCCAAGTTTGTGCTTCTTTATTATCGGCACATTGACTTTCGCCAAGCACCCCCAAGTGCGCAAGTAGGATAGTGACGGCTTTCTTCCTTCCCATCCCTCATATGGAGTTACCTCACTATTCTTAGTGGGAACTCTATTTAGGATATGACTCGAGGTCAACAAGACTTCCCCCCACCATGCCTTATATAATCTTGCAGTATCCAACATGGCATTAACCAAGTCAATTAGGGTGCGATTCTTCCTTTCGGCAACCCCGTTAGATTGAGGCGAATAGGTAGGCGTCCTCTCATGAATGATACCACGCTCTGCACAGTATTGAGAGAATTCATTAGAGAAATACTCTCCACCACGATCCGATCTAACTCTTTTGATTTTTCTTTCCCATTGATTCTCGACTTCTGCCTTATAGATTTTAAAGTAGTCTAAAATCTCATCTTTTGTTTTTAAGAGATACACATAGCAAAATCTAGTCGCATCATTAATTAAAGTCATGAAGTATCTTTTTTCACTCTTCGTCAACACACCATTCATCTCACATAGATCTGAATGTGTGAGTTCTAATGGTGCCAAGTTCCTTTCCTCGGCTGCCTTATGAGGCTTACGAGGTTGCTTAGATTGCACACAACTTTGGCACTTAGAACCTTTGACAATGGAAAATTTTGGAATTAATTTCATACTAGAAAGCTGAAACATAGAACCAAAATTAAGATGACATAGTCGTGAGTGCCAAACACTTGCCTCACTACCAATAACATTGTCACAAAGATGATTCATGAATTTATTACAGACATTCTCAGGGAAAAAGTGGAACAAGTCTCTGCTATCATAGCCTTTATCAATAAATAGTCCATACTTTGATATGACTATTTTATTCGACTCAAACACCAACTTATACCCATATCTGCAAATAAGGGAACCACTAACGAGATTCTTGTTGATTGAAGGGACATGCTGCACGTTCTTTAGCCGCACAATCTTTCCCGAAGTAAGCTTCAGATCTACTGTGCCAACACCAAGAACAGAAGCATGTGACCCATTCCCCATCAACACGTAGGAACCTTGAGCAACCTGGTAAGAAGAAAGCAATGATACATCAACACAAACATGAATATTAGCCCTAGTATCAATCCACCAATCGGTAGATTGACTAGCCGAAAGAACAGTGAGTAAATTACCATACCCAAATGTCTCCTTCTCGGTATTGCCAATAGTCACATTGACAGATTTGAAGTTCTGTCCCTGCTGATCCTTCCCGCGTTTGCGGCTTAAACATTTCTTTGCCCAATGTCCAATCTCACCACACACGAAGTAAGGTTTGTCATTCTGCTGCTTCTTCTTCTTAAAGTTAGTAGTTGAACAGCTTTTCCCTTTGACTTGAACTTCTCAGAACCAGAATGCTGCACAAAATTGGCGCTGGTTTGTCCCTCAACCACCTTTGGGTGCACATCCTTCGCCCGAGCTTTCTCCTTAACATTAAGAGAAGCAATCAGACACTCAACAGAGATTTATTGCCTCTTGTGTTTTAGAGATGTGACAAAATTCCTCCACGAGGGAGGCAATTTGGCAATGATGCCACCAGCCACAAACTTGTCAGGTAATATGCACTTGAGGTGATCAAGTTCCCTCGCAATGAACTGTATCTCGTGAGTTTGTTCAACCACAGAACAGCCATCAACCATTTTGTAGTCATGATATTGCTCCATAACATACATTTCACTGCCAGCATCCGAGGCACTGAATTTAGTTTCGAGTGCCTCCCACAGCTCCTTTGCATCTGATATGTGCATATACACGTCACAAAGGCGGTCTGAAAGAACGCTAAGAACGCATCCTAAAAAAATTGTGGTGGCATCCTTGAACTCTTTTTCCTGCTCAGTAGTAAGGGTTCCTTTAGGTTTTCCAGCCACAACCTAGTAGACGTTCATAGCTGTGAGTCACAAAATGGCTCGAGTCTGCCATCTCTTAAATTGAACACTGGTAAATTTATCTGGTCTCATTGCCTTAGCAAAACTAGATGCTTTTATCATATTCACCATGAAAAGTCTATCATGTTTATGGATTGATGGATAATAAGGTATATTAATGATGAATCTATTCCGAAAATAAGATATGACGATAACTGAAGATAGAACAGATGAAACAAATAAATTAGACAGAAGCAATATGGCAATTGCAATGTCTATCTCATCCATATTATTAGATATACAAAACATAGATGCGGTTCATGTGCACTACCGAGATGACGTGAAGACGTGACCGAACCGGTAGCAAATGTCGATGAAGATCAGAAAGCGATATAGGTGAAGCTAATCGTCGGTGAAGAAACCAGCGAGCAGTCGCGTGAAGACACTTACCAAAAACGTGATTCGCCCTCTCCCGGTGTAGGATCTCAAGGCGGACGTTTCGAAGACCTGCTCTCCCAACAGTCGGTGCACACCGGTGAAGGGATGGGGAAGACGGAGGCAGCACAGTACTTCAAGAAGGCAAAAGGTTCGAGAGATGAATTGATTTGATCTCTGTTCTGCGTATATATAACAGAGTTAAAGTCGTGGAACACAATACGAGTCGGTTACGGATTCTGCGTAAAATCCGTTCCACGATTTGAGTCGGTTACGGATTTTGCATGCAGTTAATTTCGCATAACGTAACCGTATTGGCCACTTAGTCCCACGCTGCAAAAACTTGAAAAGAGAATTGCGCCTGCGCAAGCCATTGAACTCAATTTCGCTACACCATTCACGCGCATGTCGCGTACGCACCGCCTGACGAGGCGAGCGAGCGCGCACGCGTGTTCTCATCTTCCTCTTCTCATGCTCTAGCTGTCTAGCATGGTGGAGAGAACATCACCTTATAAGGTGGTCTTCATCCACCTCCACTAATATGAGACTATTGTATTTTCACCTCTCTTCCACCTAATGGGTCTTTGGGATTTTTCATGAATTATTTGGGCCTAGCCCATGTAATTCCAACACATATCAGTCAAAACATTGGATGGGTGCTAGCTAGTTATTGATGATCTAGTTCTAGCAAGTGCTATGCAGTTTGCTATGGTAGTCATCGGGGTCATGCATTGCATAGGCCCACGTACAGGTAGTACATGAACCCCAAACACTAGAAAGTCCATGAAGAAGAAACCCCAATGTTATGGGCCTATTCTGGAGTTCCCAAAGGCTTCGGCCGAAACCGGCGACTTGGAGCCGCCGCAACCGCGATGGCGTTGCCGGCGGATGCAACTCCGGCCAGCCGCTTTATATCTTTCCTTCGTAATGTTTTCATGCATTCAACGAATCAGAGTTGCCGCTTCTTCCATTCTCTTCGCGTTTTAGATTTCGTGGCATCAAACTTTTTAGAGTTCGACCGTACTATTAAGATTGACTATATAAAAATTATATTATTAAATTTATCGTTGAAAATGTTTTTATATTATTATAATTTTATGAGTAGGTCTTTATAAAAATTAGCAATTCAAATCGTATCTCGAAGACGTAAAAAAAATTAAAAACAAAGAGAGTAAGGGAGTAATTCTGTTGCGTGCACGTGTGATGCTGTGTGTCTATATATATATATATATATATACATACACACTATCTGCCAGGCGTTCCTGCCTGCAGCTTTTGAGAAGCTACTAGTTCTATTCCCGTGCGTTGTTACGAAAAATAAAATTGGTAACAAAACATAAAGGTCAAGCAATAAAAGAAAATTGTGCTACAAGATCAAACATCTATTTCTTCCGATTACACAAGTTTTAATGGTTTCTCCTCCGGCATGAATTAAAACCAAATATATTGTACATAGTACATAAGGCATTTACGATATTAGAACATATTTAGAAATAATATTCTATTCCTGGTATACATCCTAGAACATCTGAAAATAAATTTATATTGCAACACGACTTAGATAACATTTTGATCAAAATCTTGTCTATGATGTAAAGAGTTCAAGCATCTCTTTTTTTTTCAATCCATAAGCAACTTCAACTTGTACATTTTTATTCATGTGAGATTCAAAATAGACATAAATAGTATTAACAACATTAAAATGAGAGTTCACCTGTATAGGCTTTACAGATCCAGAAGAAGAAAAACCACGCCTAGAAATAGTGATCATTATTTATAGTTTATACTTTTGTGTTTGTGCAGCTTAAAAAAAATCATAGAACAGAAGCACAACTCCATTTTTTTTACTTGTATATACTGTTGTCATTTTGTGTGTACTTCGATTTGATGGCCAATATAGCAATTTGCCTCACACAACTTGGTTAGAATTTCCAAACTGCACCGATTAATCAAGAATCATGATTAACAAAAAAAACCTTATATATATCGTAGAAGTAGAACATGTATAGACTATCTTTTATTTAATAAAGTAAAGAAGCCACCATGTGCACAAGTTAAAAAATGTATTATTCAAAAAAAAAATTCGGTTTCCAATTTACACGCATGCCTTCCATATGCATGTAAGTAAAGCCATATATCGTAGCGCATCTTATGTATCTATAAATGAACGTGTAGATTTCTTTCTTAACAAATACGAGTCTTTACAAATTCCAATACATAAATCGAAAGAATGAAGAAACATTTGAAGGAAAGTAAAGAGAAACAGATCTCATCCAACCAAAAACAAGTTCTCACTGGGTTTTATGTAACCGTAGGAGCGAATCCTGCTTGCCCATATGTAGCAAGAAGGCATTAGTATCTTCATTTCCAAATATACAACAATGTGGATGGTAAAAGAATTGCAAACCTTTACATATTTCACACAGTAGCTATAGTACACGTATATGTACTTGTTCATTCCAAATTAAGAGTTCATTCCAGATCGGTGGGGTGTGTTGTCGGTGGGGTGAGAGTGTGGGGTAGGAGGGTAGGGGTGAAGAACGGACCGTCGCCACTAACTGGTAATTAGAAGTAGTAGATATGCAAGTGGAAGTAATGACGAACGAACCAAACAAAAGCTAGTCGATGCCGTCCAGAACTGAATAACACTAGCAATAGTCAGAATTTCCGTGTATTCTGATGACTATAGCTAGATTGGTACAAATTAACGATCCATTCTCCCTTGTCCGCCACATGCGGCTGACCACGACGACTGAACGGATTGGTAGAAATTTAGTATTCCATCCGTACATGACTTATATTTTTAATGGTCTTGTCCATAAATATATGATATATTTCATGTTTCAATATAAAAATTAGTGTGATATTATATTTACACCTCTAAGAAATATCTAGATTTACTTGACATTCTCCATATGCATACATTAAATATAGTTCTTAATGATAATAGTTAAGGATAGTCTAGTCATTTTTTAATATTTTCTTGATATATGTGCGATAAGAGAAAACACGTTCTATAAACTTGGACATGTGGTACATAGCATTTGTCTTCTTGTGAGTGTGCATGTAAGTCAGTTTAGCTAATATTACTTGGACATTGGGACCGAATCTTTTTTAAGATCCTCCTATTTATATTAATATCGTATAGATAAAGTATGCCAGTATTTAACTTTTACATTAAAGATTCTATATGAACATTATTTACCACAAATTCCTAGAGTCGACGAAGTGCTAGACTTCTTTATCTTTCTCAATGGAGTCTTCGCATCTTGTAACGACATCATGATTGCCGATTACAATGGCAGCACGAAGTAGATATATTATCGATGATCTCTATTGATGTGTTTGATGTACATCTCAGTACACATCAGTCTACAAATATATTATAGATCAAATTACTAATTTTGAAGAGAAATAGATATGAATTTTAATACAATTTTTCAGCAGCAATTCGTCACAATAAATTGAGCAGAGACGCCTCTCTGTTATGCTCGATCGATCGGGGGAAGGGATGCCAGATATATAAAGGACTTATCACTGCCGATTCTGCGCAGAACCGACAGTGATAAGCTCAGATTGCGTGGGAAAATAAAATCAGGCGGGAAAATAAATATCACTGCCGGTTCTGGTGTAAAACCGGTAGTGAAAATTGCAATATCACTGCCGGTTCATAGAAGATCCGACAGTGATATATCACTACCAGTTTTATATATAAACCAGCAGTGATATCTGGTTATTACTACCGGTTGATTCCACGAATCGACAGTGAAGTTCTCCCCCCGGCTTAACTTTCGAACCGGCAGTGATATGTTCGCACTGCCAGCTCTATCCCAACCGGCAGTGATATGCCGGCAAGGATTGTCTGTTCTGTAGTAGTGTTATCTTTCTCAATGGAGTCTCCGCATCTTGTAACGGCATCATGATTGCCGATTACAATGGCAGCACGAAGTAGATATATTATCGATGATTTCTATTGATGTGTATGACCTACATCTCAGTACACATCAGTCTTTTTCGTTCAAAGAAAATAAGAGGAGATTTATTTATACCCAACTTGACTGGTGTTGATCTAGATGTCATCATAGTCACGTCTAGGTGAGTAGGTATGATAAAACCTGTATATCATAGGTAAAAAAAAATATAGACCATTAAACATGATATTAGTTACTTTTTGACCAATCTTAGTATTAATTACTTAACGATATTTTTTGAACGAACCTTTTTTCAGACCTTGTACATTGACCTAGCTACTTAGGATTTGCACCAAGGTCCAAGCACTTAGGACGTCCTCCTAAGTCCCCACCACCGAGACCGATCGAGAAGGGTGATCTTAATTTGTTGAAGACAACCGTATTTCGAAGGCCCATATATACGAAACACACACATCATATCAGATACACATGTAATCATGTAGTATTACGTATACGTCCACGCGCGTGCAAGCTTGGACGTATGATCGTTTTATTCATTATCAACCTTATTTTCCGCGCGTACAGCGGCCTACTACCTGGAGTAGCAAGCTAGAGTACATATATATGTGATATATATTGTGATGCGTGTACGTAGTACTAAGCATGACATATACTAAATATTATACGTCATGCATGGCTACGTGCCATATGCATGCATGCATGACGTACGTACGGCCTAGCTCATGGGCAGAAGGTGACTTGGTAGTTGCTGTTGCCGCTGCACCCATGGGTTTTATTCGGATCATTGGGCTGGTGGTAGGCGTCGGGGCAGTTGGGATCCGTGCAGCGAAGGGTATCGCCGGTGCTGCACGAGAACAACATCGGCAGGTTGTAGCCGTCGATCACTGATATATCGTAGTAGTCGTTGGCGCCGCCGCCGCCGATCGTGAACTCAGCCAGCGTCGTCGGTGGTTGCCCAGAGAGGGTGCAGGAGAGTGCGCCGGCGCAGTCGCCTGTCTGGCAGCCCCCGCCGTTGGAGTTGCAGCCGGTGCGGCCCCATACCCTGCCGGAGCTGGTGCCGGCGGGCACGTTGATGGTCCACGTTTGGCCAGGGTTCAGCTGCACGCCGCCGCCGACCGGGATGGCCGCCGGCCACACCGTGAAGGAGCATTGGTTGGTGATGGTGAAGGTCGCCGCGTTGGCACCGGCGGCGAAGGCGGTGAGCAGGAGAAGGAGCACCGAAGAGGCGGCATGATACGCCATGTTCGATCGTAGTGGTTGATTTCCCTCCTAGCTACTTCGAATATTGTGTGTTCTACACTTCTATTGAGCTAGCTAGGATATATTGATGTGTGGATGCGTATTTATAGATGGCCGGGGAGAGAAAAGTCAAGACTGGGAAAAATCCTTGAGTCGCCAATAGTCGCTGAGATTTTGCATCCCATGGTATTCTCATGGCTGAACTCAGTCCACAAGCAACTTCGCAACAGGTCTGACCTAGTGGCAGTTTTAGTTGTGAAGTATACATAGCTTCCGATACGTACGTACAAAGCATATTTGACGTGAGGAGCCACTAGCTACTGACATTTTGGACCAGATACAAGTCAAACTATATAAACATAATTTGGTTATGATGTCACTATGAATATTTGAGATTGGACACATGAGAATGGTGTTTGTAGATTTTTCTTCAAAAGTACTTTCGCAAAATTATAATTTTATTATATTTTATAATTATTACAATTAAAATCAATGGTTACACAGAGAAGATAAGGGTTTAGACATGTTCACATCATGTCTGTCGATGAATTATTGTTTATCTTACGAAATAAATGCAGAAAACTCAATATTGTGGACCACATGGAGAAGATAAGGGTTTAGACAGGTTCATACCTTCTAGTAAGAGAATAACAAACCTATTCATGTGTTCTTATATTCAGTAACAATAATATGTCTAAGATTACAAACATGCAATGCCTTGAGATCTCTCTCCCTCCTATCCGTCATCTAATGTCTTTCTTAAATAACGATGAAGGGGTGGTAGTTGACACCTATGAAGAGATGCCTCATCGAAACCAACTAACCATACTCGAGCGATTCTTGTCGGTAAAAGTTCTTCTAATGGGGTTGCCATAGCGTGTTTGTTAGATACTGTTCGTTGATATGACGGCGGTCGAAGATCGTTCGTTGATAGCCACGAAGACGATCTAGATCAAATGTTGCATAATGGGAGAGGACTTCACGTGTGAAAGAGAGTTTCAAAAGTTTGAGTGTATGGTAGAGGACTCCACAACACCATTGTACCGGGCTATAAGGAGGAGAAAAAACGCATATCGTGCTTACACTACTGCGATTGAAGGCAAGCAATGGTTGGTGCGATAAGAGCTTCACCGGTATTATATCTCTTGGGGACTTGCCTCCACATGGTAATGTGTTGCTGCAACTACATACCGAGCCAAGCGAGTTGTCTACCGTTGGGACTAGAAGTACAAAGAATACACGCATGTCCAAACGATTGCGTATTGTATCACAATGAGTTTGCAAATATAGATGCATGTGCTGTTTGCAAAGCAAAGCGGTATAAGGGCAACGATGATGATATTGATAACGATGATGTCGGGGTGAAGCATAAGAAGAAGAGATTCCCCTGTAAGGTGGTGTGGTATTTTCCTATAATCCCCCGTCTGAAGCGATTGTTTGTGAACAAAAGGCATGCCCAATTGCTACGATGGCATGCCGAAGAGCGTAAGAAGGATGGAATATAAGAAAATATAAGAAGCATTTGCATATGATGTGGGAATATAAGGTTCGGGTTGAGTACGGATGGGATGAATCCTTTTGGCAACATGAGTAGTCATCATAGCACTTGGCCGGTGACTCTATGTATCTACAACCTTCCTCCTTGGCTTTGTATGAAGCGGAAATACATTATGATGCCACTCATCGATCCAAGGGCCCGAGCAACTTTGTCAACGATATCGATGTGTACCTCAAACCATTGGTTGAAGATCTTCTAATATTGTGGAATGATGGATGCGGGTATGGGGCGAGTATAAAAGAGAACTTTATCCTCGTGCATTGTTGTTTGTAACCATCAATGATTAACCTGCCCTTGGTAACCTGTCGGGCCAAATGACAAAATGCTTCAACTGATGCGTCCAGTGTTTGGATGATACAGCTAGCCGGTGTCTGACGAACTGTCGGAAAATGGCTTACATGCGGCATCGTAGGTTCCTCTGCAAGGATCACCCATACCGCAATAATAAGAGAGCTTTTGACGGGACAAAGGAGACGGTCTTAGCTCCGAAGAATCACACTGGAAAACAGATATTTGTGACCGTAAAGGATCTTAAAATTATTGAGGAAAGGAGTCGGCGGTATATCTATCGAGTTCCCGTGATAAGGCTCCTTTGTGGAAAAAGAGATCAGTATTTTGGATCCTACCTTATTGGCAGCACTTAGAAGTTCGATATGCAATCGACATCATGCACATAGAGAAGAACATGCACATAGAGAAGAACATGCACATAGAGAAGAACATGTGTGACAGCTTGCTTGGTATCTTCTTTGGATATACAGGCAAAACAAAGATACCCTCCAAGCACGGATGGACCTTGAAGATATGAAACTTAGGAATGAGCTGCATCACGAAGACATGGATACAGGCAAAAACTACCTTCCCGTAGCCTGGTACACTCTGAGCAAGAAAGAAAAAATTAGCATGTGCGAATGCTTACACGGAGTCAAAGTTCCGTCTGGTTACTCTGCCAACATAAAGAGATTAGTCTCAATGAAAGACTTAAAATTAATTGGCATGAAGTTTCACGATTGCCACGTGATGATGACACAGATGCTTCCAAGCGCAATTAGGGGTGTTCTACGGAGAAAGTCAGAGACCCAATTATAAAGTTGTGTTCATTCTTCAACACGATTTCACGAATGCCATCGATCCGTTAAAACTAGATAAGTTCAGGAAGACATGGTCCACACTGCATGCGGGCTTGAGATGTGTTTCCCTCCATCTTTTTGATATTATGGTCCATCTCATTGTTTACATTGTGAAAGAATCTGATTCTTGATCCGTGTTTCTACATCGGATGTACCCTTCGAGAGGTTCATGGGGTTTATAAAGAAATATATTCGTAACCGACATCGATCGAAGGTTGCATTCTTGATAGTTGGGGAACCGAGGAGGTCATTGAGTTCTGCGTCGATTATATGGATCTCAAACCGATTAGTGTGCTGTATCACAGCATGAGGAGGCTACATGGAAAAGGGACACTAGGTGAGTAATCACTCCGTACTAGCAATCTAGCTTCACTCACACAAGCACATTTCGCGATTTTGGGACAATCGGTTATGGTGGCCCGTATGTCAACTTGCACAAGAGTATGCTATCCAGAACAAACCCAGGGAAGTCAGAGGTTTGGATCGCGAGAGCATAGAGATAACCGACGATTGGTTGCGTAGACACACATGATGCATACGGGGACAGAGTGCGCTCGGTTGAAAGTGTTGGCTAAGAGACCGTCAACTACAATTCGGACATTCCAAGGATCGACATAAATGTTTTTATTTTATACAAGAGCACAAGATAAAAATAGCACCAACCAAAGCAGTGGTATCCATATAGATGCCTATGACAACAATGGGAATAAGCAAAGTTATTACGGATTCATAGAAGAGATTTGGGAGCTTGACTATGGACCTTTGAAGGTCTCTCTCTTTTAGTGCCAATGGGTCAGACTTACGGGGGGTGTGAACATTGACAAGTGGACTTTGTAAGTCTCTACGTATATTATTGTGCATTCTTGTACTGTTTAATTGCATGTCTAACTTCTTTCTTATGTAGAATAGAGATACAGACATGTAGAAGAAATGACAATGACAATCTAACATTTCTAGATCCGGGGCTTATCAATGAGAAGCTTGTGAAGGACAATCCACAGTATAATGAAGACTATTTATTTAATGCTTTCTTGAAGCTGCAATACAAAACCTCCATACTTTTACCCTATAACTTTAAGTATGTATTTCCTACTTCTAATATCGTTTTACTATTTTTGCGTAACATTACAATGTGGGAGTAATTGACCACGTTGACATATATATGTAGGTTTCACTGGGTCCTCCTCGTCATCTAGTTAGATGCTAGCAGGATTTTTGTCTTGGACTCTAGGAGAAAATCAACTAATCTATATCAGGACTTTTGGGACATGCTGAACAGGTAAACTCGATCGTTGCGTTATTGCTCTAGCAATATTCTATTCTATTGCATTTAAATTTAATTACTATTCAAAATCATTCACAGGGCATTCGCACGATACTGCAAGAAAAGTGTTCGATATCGTCCATACAGGAAACGTTTTGAAATAATAACCGACTTTCCATGCATGAGGCAGGACCTGGAAAACAATTTAGGTGCATACTATGTATGTACAAATATACATTCAATTGTCACGGAGATTGTCGGCTATAACGAAGCCATGGTATATAATTACACATTGATGACTACTTTTCTTTCATTTAGCATATATCATCTTTAATTAACTATCTCTTTTCTCTAATAACAATAGCTCGAGTTGAGAACCAATAAGTTATTACTCACAGAAATTATAGCAATTCAAGAACGGATCGCGATTCATTCATGATGAGATCATCAATCCAAACAATGAGTTCCACGAGTAGCCTCATCTCCTCATTCCTTGATCTCGACCGTGACATGCCTACTTTGACACCTTGTCTCGTAGTCGGTGCAAAATCAAAGTGAATGAGATGTAGTCAAACTATATTTGTAAACAAACCATTGTAAAAACCAAATATTATTTGAATTATGATTTTAACTATGCTTTATATACTATGTATTGACACTGTATAAAAAAATTGTATAAAAATATATATACTGCAGAAAAAATATGCAATAAAAATATTTGGTGCACGGCTTATCACTGCCGGTTCTTGGACAGAAACGACAGTTATATGTAACTATCACTACCGGATTGTGGTTTGAACCGGCAGTGATAGTTCGATATCACTACCGGTTGTAGATAGAACCAGCAGTGATAATCCTCATCACTGCCGGTTCCTGAGCCGGCAGTGATAATCCCTAGTATCACCGACCAATCACTATCGGCCCAGAACGAAGTGATGGCATTTTGGGTAGCGGTGATGTGTTGTTACGTAGTAGTGTGTCTTCACCGTGTCTTGAACCATCGTGTTCCTTGGCCAACCGTTGTAAGTTTCGGATACACAAGTAATTGCTTCTACATTAATCATGTGGGAAAATACCTTGCCTCTGAACAATTTATTTGGTCGGGGCTTGTAAAATCATACAACTAGTCGTCATTGCCTAGGGTGGTCATCTCTTGGTTATAGCTAGTCATCATTAGCTCCTACCAGTTTGTTACTATAAGGGGATAAGGTTTCCTTTGAGTTATGATAGTAGACATAACCATGATGTAAGTTGGGCCTCTAATATGTGGGCCTACTCTTTGAAGAGCTTTGATCATAAAATATTGACTTGGTCAAAAATCTTCATTGGCTAGCCTCCAAGGCTTAAGAAAATAAATAAAAATATTTACTTAATGCTTTCTTGCCTTGAATGATGTCTCAAGAAGATTTTATCTTTTGCAATTATTCTGATTATTAATGAGAAATAGGAGAAAGGAAAATATTTTGGTTTCTTAGTAACTATACCTAAAGATTGCGATATGTGGTTGAGCAGTTTGCGGTAAAAAAGGAATATGAAAAACCTCCCTTCATTTACCTTCACCTTTATCCTACCACCAATGCAGTCTTTGTGTACAAGCCTCTCGCCTTCAAGTTCTTCATCTCCAACTCTTTCTAAGCCTCCTTCAATTTCGACCATAGGGATTCATGGAAAATCAAATTGTACAAAGAGCAAAATCCAGGAGCTAAAGAATCAAGGTCTTCTAGTCCAGGGCTTTGATCAGATGTACTCCTTACGACAATGAAACGACTCCAATTCCACAAGAAGGTCAGATCATTCTTTTACATCCTTTGTGAAATTAGGTTTTCGTTTACCTGAGAGTGAGTTCCTAGCAGGTGTTATAGAACACTTTGAAATATAATTCTTTCACCATGGGCTAAACTCAATTTTGATGCTATCTGTCTTTTCGCATCTTTATAGAACTTTTTTTGGCATTCCCCCTTTATTCATTTTCCCCATTTATATCAATTTACTCACAACAATAGATATATGGAGAATTGTTGTAGCGTGTACTTCAAGCTCCAAGACCAGATGGCCATAAAGTATCCTCTCCTTCCAATCAAAGATACATGACGTGACTATCAAAAGGAGTGGTTTTACTTCAAACTTCACGAGGTGGTGCTTGAAGTATATTGGAAGTCTTCCTCCAACGTGATCAGTACAAGATCAAAAAAAGCGAGAAGGATTCCTTAAAGTTGATATCTAAAGATAAAAAATTGGTCAATGCAACCATCTCTCTCATGGCAGGACAATCATCCATGATTTAGTCCAGCTTAGAATTAGCCCCATGAAGAAAAGAGTCTGCTATGCCTAGATGCTTGAAGGGGATGATGACTCCACCAAAGACAGTCTTGGAGGTATGTTTTTACTCTCAAAATTTTTCTAAGCAATGTTTCACTTAGTAGTATATATACATTACTAAATTTATTTCTATTTTTTGCTTCAGAATTGCGAGAAGAAGTTGAATAAAGACTACATGTTATTTTGAAGAACATGAAGGATGGTTTGAGCTAGTTTCCTTGATGACCAGCTTTCTAGTCTGATCGGGGCCTTTGTAGAGTTCTTAAATGAACAAATGCATGTATGTAAAAAAATATAGATTTAATCTTAAGCATTATGCTAATATTCTAGTAGACAAAAATTATGTCTTTCTTCTTTAGATGCATGATAAAAAAGGAAGTGGTGACCAGGTTGGATCTAGCAGCCAGCCCCATTTCAACTGGGTCTTTAAAGGTTGCGGTCAATAGACCAACGACCAGGACTAGATCTGCTGTAGCATCTTCTACTAGTGCTCTAGTCACTGTGAAGGACCGAGATGGCGAACAGAGGGGGGGTGAATGGTCACAAATAAAAATTCCCCCAAAATACTCCAACAAAAACCTCGACAAGATCGCTCAAAAGGAATTGTGAAAAACCCGAAAAACTAGACAACTATGTGTACCCCAAGCTTGCATGGATAAGTACCATAAAAATATGTAGGGATTTTGAGTCACAATCCTGGTTGTCTAGTGTCCAAGATAAAGAAAATCAATTCAAACTCTTGCTTTTAGAAAGGACATCAATTCAAATCACAAAAGTCACTTTCAGAAAAGCAAAGCAGGATTTCAGAACTTGTCCTCAATTTGCACAGGTGGTTGGTGGGTTTCTGTAGCTCAAAAATTTTGAGACTTTTCTCCCTGTGAAGTACAGTCTTGAAGATCTCCACCAAATTTCTCCTCAAAAAGCCTTACAGAAAAAACAGGAAAAATCGAAGAACACAGTCTGCTCAAGAACTTCGAGCAGAAAGTTTGGGGCTCGGTTTTTACCTCATGGCGCCCAAACGGTGCAACAAGTGAACTCCAAAATTTTTCTTCAAGCGGATATCAGAGTCCCGCACCTCCTCCAATAAGAATCACTCAAAAAGGATTTTTATAGATTTTTAAAAAAATCATAAACTGACTGCTGCGCGAAGAACAAGTTCAGAACAAAGTTGGAACTTGAAAGAAAAGATGTTCTCTACTCAATCCAAGAGTGCAAAGAGATGTAAAACCATATGAACACACTCAAAACATCCAAGATCAGCAGCATTTAGAAGGAGGAGGCAAATCCAAATTACATGAAAGTAAATTGCGAGAATGTAATTGCGGAAAGTAAATGCTGAATTTAAATTGCGTAAAGTAAAGACATAATGTAAATCGCAAAATAAATTCAGAGGTGGATGGATAAAACTTTCATTTCTGGAAGGGAGGTTACAAAGCCTCACATTCATGTGGGCAAAGCTCAAATGAGCATCAAAACCTCAACACCTTCAAGGGATGGAGGCTACCCTCCACCCCTATTTATACTACTCTTGGGCCACCTACCACCCTTGGATGAGTCCCTCAACCTAGAGAACTCATCTAAGGGTTAGGATTAACCCACGCACATAGCCATGCAAGGGCTAACCCAAAACCCACACACATACCGGGTTTTCTTGCAGTTTTCAAAGCATACTACCTAGACCCGCTAACCTATCAACTAGACCTCAATCCGATGCCCTCATTGATCCACGCGGCATCTAGCTAGCATCATCTCCTTTCCTTGTCTTCTTGACTTGCCGGACTCCGTCTCCGATCATCTTCCGCGATCTTCCAACCGTCGGACCTCCGACGCTCCTCGCCTAGTCCCGATCATCCTTCGCCACCATGACCTAGCACCGTCGTCCGCAACCATCAAAAACAAGGAAACTCCTCACATAGCAATGCCCACAAAGATGTGCAATAAACCATCCAACTCATCACTACCGCGTCCATATGACCGGTACTACCACTCTGGCGAGACAACTCAAATTGCTTCATTTTGAAAATCAATCCAAATCAAACTCAAACTTGAGCACACCTTGCTCAAATAAAGTCAAATACTCATCACAAACATGGATGGACCTCCACATGGTCCTTTAATCTCCCCCTTGATGAGTATATTGACAAACCACACAAAAGGCATAAATTTGAGTTTGAAGAAAATGAAGAAGAAAGCAATTTTTAGTTGCAAAGTCAAACTTGGTCCAAAGATAGAAATTAGAACCATGACCAAGTTGACGAAGAGGAATTTGGATTTTAGAGTTAAATTTAAGAAAGAGCAAGTTTTCAACAAAAACTCTAAAATCCAACTAAACATGTCAAATGTGATTATGAGATTATGATCCAAAGTAGTAGCATAGTTTTACAAAGATCATAATAACCAAATAAGCATTCACATTTTATCTTTTTAGTGATGCCTTTTCTCGTTTTCTCCCCTTTTGGCAATATAGGCATCAATTTTTTTATGTATGCATGAAATGCAATTGAAAGAGCTTTGTAGATTATCCAATTGATCAAAATGGAAGGATATTACACTAAGCTTGTCAATTTCGAAGATGACTAAACTAAGACATGTCCAAGTGCAAATACGAGCTTAGTTTTGAATATTTCATTTTAGCAAGATTTGACAAGTGCAACACTTAGCTTTAGTTTCAAAAATAGAAGAATAGCCACTCTAAGGATCAAAGGAAAACCTAGAGTTCAACCTACTCAACACGTTGGGGAATCTAGAAGAGCATACAAGGTCCTTAGGGCTCATTTATCACTTAATGCAAATTTTGATTTATCATCATACAAAACATAGCGAGTGCAAATGTTTGACATTATTTGCATTCTTTACCCACATATGTCTTTGTTTTTAATTTATTTGCATTTTCTTTTGACAACCAATTGACTCAAGCCGTGCGACCATCTGAAGATGAGCTCTTAAGAGGATGGTCTAGGTCAAACACGATGTATTCCAAGTTCATCCCAAGTGCAATGGGAAGCGGTCTTGTGAATACAAGGTGTTGAGTCGTATGTGCACAAGAAGAGTCAATTTTGTTTAATTTTCATTTTTAGCACAACGATTCATGAGCAATTGAAGGACTCTAGCATGGATCAAACTAGTTTCACCCAAGTTGCTATAGGGACTCTAGAGAACTCCTAAATTTCTCAAATTATGGCACAAACCTCTAGAGAAGAAACCTAGCAAGTAAAAGCAACAAGTTTGATCAAGTTTTTCATTTAAGGCTTATTTCATTTTTAAACTTAGCAAGTTAAATGAACTTGGACATACCTAAGCTAGTGATTTCCTCAAATGATGTAGAATGGTGTATAGCATGAAGACGAAATCAATTGCATAATAGACAAAGCTCATTAAACAAGAAATGCAGTCTATATGCAATGCACGAACAGATTCTCAAACTCCCCCTCAACAAATGAATCAATTTTAAGCTCAGATCTGGTTAAAGTTGAGTTATTATCAAGATTAGGCATAAAGAAGACCCAAATGAACTCAATAACAACCAGAAAAACAGAATGAGGAGAAGAAGTGAGAAGCGCAAAGCTGGATGGCTATAGAGCATAGAAAAGATAGAAGAGACTCACTCGGCTCGGACTCGCTCTTATCTTCATGATGGTGACATAGGAAGGCGACTCTAGATCCCAACTAAGGAGTGCACACAAACCACTCTACCCAGGAGGCCCAATACCGCTAGACTTATAAGGCTGTGAGGAACTCAACCTAGAGAGAGAGAACACTAATCATGCATGATAGCAACCTAAAGCACAAGATAAGAGGTCCATGGAGACATCCCAAGTCTAAGTGAGTGAACTCAACTCAAGAAAACAAGCCCAAAGTCACCCGGAAGAAACACAAAGAAAAGAAAAGTGGAAGAAAACATATAATACATAATATACAAACCAGCTCCCCCTCAAGAAAGGCCAGGGCTCACGACTCAAGCTCACTCCTCAAGGCAACAAATCTGGAGCTATCCAAAGGCTTGGTGAAGATATCGGCTAATGAAGGTCACTCTCTGAACTGAGCGCGATATCTCCCTTCTCCACATGGTCTCTAAGGAAGTGATATCTAATATCAATGTGCTTGATGCAGGAATGTTGCCTTTGGGTTTTTAGCAATGCAAATAGCTGAAGTGTTGTCACGAGAAAATTGGCACACTCTATCTCTAACCCATAGTCCCGTAAGGTCGATCTCATCCAGAGCACTGCTCTGACAATCGGCTGCGACAACATACTCGGCCTCGGTGATTGGTATGCAACTCGGATTGCTTCCTAGATGTCCAAGAAACAAGAGAAGTGCCAATGAATTGGCAAGTGCGAAGTGCTCTTCCTATCTATCCTCTGACCGACAAAGTCGGCATCGAAAAGGCTCTAAGAGATAGACAAGAAGGCGAAGAGTACCAAATACCATAATCGGTGGTATACGAAGGTACTGAAGATGCGCTTGACCGCTTAGCGGTGAGAGGCCTGAGGAGAAGCTTGAAATCGGCGCCACGGACACAACCAAAATGTATGTCCGGCCTCGAAGCGGTGAGGTACAAGAGGAGCCGATCATGTTCGAAACTCCTTTTGATCGACAAGCTCACCATCCTTATCGGGCTCGAGGACGAAGTGTGGCCATAGGAGTCATCACGGCTTCCCATCGGACATGTCGAGCGCCTCGGGAGGTCACGGTATATTTGCCTTGATGCAAGAAAGTACCCTCCAGTGTCGCTTGATTTGGAAGCCAAGAAAGTAGCTCAACTCGCCCATCATACTCATCTCAAACTCTGCTCATCACCTCAGAGAACTGAGACACAAGCGAATGAGACGAGCCACCAAAAATGATATCGTCCACATAAATCTGGACAAGAAGAAAATGAGACTCATGGTGTCTGATGAACATAGTTTTGTCTACTATGCCCATTTTGAAGTCATGGTTGAGAAGATAAGACTTGAGCCTCTCATACCATGCTCTGGGGGCCTGCTTGAGTCCATACAAAGCTTTGGAGAGCTTGTATACATGACTCGAAACTTGGGGTTCTCGAATCACGGAGGTTGTTTGACATAAACCTCTTCCTCAATATAGCCATTGAGGAATGCACTCTTGACATCCATTTGATAGAGCTTGAAGCCACAGGATGCAGAGAATGCAAGCGAGGATCCTAATAGCCTCTAGTCTAGCTACGAGGGCAAGGTCTCCTCAAAGTCAAGACCCTCAACTGAGAAAAGCCATGCACCTAGCCTAGCCTTGTTGCGAATGACAACCCCATCCTCATTCTTTGTTTTTGAACACCCACTTGGTCCCAATGACATTATGACGGATGGGGCTCGACAAATGCCATACCTTGTTCCTCTCAAAGTTCTCAAGTTCCTCATGCATAGCATTAATCCACGATTCATCGGATAATGCATGAGAAACATCCTTGGCTCAAAGGAGGCAACAAAGGCGAGTGGAGGCGAAACTGGACAAACCTAATTTTGAGCGAGTGACCCACTCAAGCGGATCACCAATGATCGATCGGTGGATGAGCTTTGGATATGACGGGAGGACCGAAAGCAGTGGCCTCTACCTCATGCAGAAGAGGTAGGGCCGAGCCACTCATTGAAGGAGAGTTGGAAGGCAGAGTGGTCACTCGAGGTGCGAGAAATAGAAGCAGGCACCTCGGTGTAGAGGGGATTGGATCGGTGGAACACCATCATCTCCATCATCCTCATCTTCTACAAAGATGGTCTCGGAGGGATAAGAAGAGCCTGAAACATCAGGTCTAGCTCCTGGGCTAGCCTCATCAAAAGTCACATCATAGGTCTCTATGATCCTATGCGCATCAACACTCCAGACCCTATAGCTACGAGAAGAAGTCGAGTAACCTAGAAAGATACCATCGGAAGGCGAGACTCAAACTTATCTAGGTTACGGACTTCAAGATAAAACACTTACAACCAAAGCGAAAATGAGACACTGCGGGCTTTCGCCCATACATCAACTCATAAGAGTGCGATGCAAATGTGCTCTCAAAAACACGCGATTAGAAACATGGCAGCGGTAGCTATAGCCTCAGCCCAAAACTTCCTAGGTCTTGTACTCATCTAGCATCGTCCTAGCCATCTCAACCGAGGTCCTGTTCTTCCTTTCCACTCGCCATTCTGCGAGGGCGCGTAGGAGAAAGCGATGCTCTAAACCAGACTCCACACAAAAACTCTCAAAGTAGGAATTCTTGAACTCCGTGCCATTATCATGTATATAGCTCGTAATGCACAGGAGCTCAATAGACAACCTCTTGATCAAACCCTGAAGTGAGAAAAGTCTCATCCTTGAGGCCATGAAGAATACCAAGAGTATCTAGAAAAATCATCAACGATGACAAGAACATACCACTTCCCTCCTCTTGTTGCACTCTAGCCGGACCAACGGTGTCCATATGTAAAAGCTGTCCTAGTGCATCGATCATCACTCTGATGATGGAGGATGAGAAGCGATAACCATCTTGCCATATCGGCAAGGAGAGCAAACTAAGTCTTTGACCATCTTGAGTTTGGGCAAACCCGAATGAGATCGTGGTTGCTAACTCGGGTCAAATGATCAAAACCAATGTGACCAAGTCTCCTATGCGGAAGGAGAGATCACGGGACTCAAAAGCAATCAAACATCAAAGAGAGTCTCGGAAGAAGCGGAAAAATCAGCACGAAAGACTCTCCCAAATCTAGAAATCCATAAACTAACCTCTCGATGAATCAAGGATTCTACAGGCATTACTCTTGAAGCTTACCTCGAAAGAGTCATCGATAAGTTTGAAAGCAGAGAAGCGGATTGTATTGCGACTTACTTACTAAGGCAACATCTTTAAGAATGAAATTTTGGTTAATCACGGATGGTACCTTTAGCAATGACTCTACACGAAGATGCATCCCCAAAGTGATTAACTCATCACCGGGGCTCGGACTAGGGAAGAAAACCAACGAGAATCTCGGTCATATAGCGAGAACAACCTGAGTCAACAATCCAAACATCGCCCTTCCCATCCGGATAGAACTGATCAAGACACAAGAGAGAAAGATGACTCGATCTTGGGATAGAGTGAAGACTTAGGAACCCAATCTTGAACCATCGACACCTCAGTACCGACCACGAAGAAGGCTGGACTCATTGTCTCTCTGACGCTCAACTCTCACATGATCGGGAGCAACTCGGTAGATAATCTAGGAGTCAAAGCTGGGTTGTACGACGTGGTGCAAAAGCCGGACCATCCTAGTAAGGTTTGCTGGATCTCCTACCGGAAAACACCTCACGCCACCGATATCTACCTTGATGGGAAAAGCGAGGAATATCAAGAGGACGGTGGAAAGGCCGACTCTGAACAGCTCGGGACTAAAACTCAAAGAACTAGCATGAAAACCAAGTCACGGATCTTGCCCAAAAGCAGGCGACTCTCTAACTGTCTAGAAGCGGTGTGTGTCTTAGGAGCACTCAAAGTTTGGGGATGACCACGAATACCCCTAAGAGCAACAACACGCTCACGTAGGAGTGATCTTGCACGCTGAGCGAGAAACCTACTAGGTGACCATCCTTCTTCTAGAAGGTGCATGTGTGCCATTACTAGAGGCGAAGGAATAGGAGTAACACCCTTACAGTGGGAAGTCCTATGGACAACCCAGTGAGACCTAAACACGGTGGTACTCACTC
>JAYEVK010000387.1:0-84497 GCA_036346275.1 Otatea glauca | reverse complement strand
ATCATACGCACCCGAAACAATCTGATATCACCACCCGAATGGGTAGGGACATTCGGCCCGAACAGTATACATCTTAGGCTTCACGAGTCTAACAATTCAAGGAGAGGGAAGCGCGACCCTTGACTAAAAAAATTCACTTGCAGGAGCTCGAAACACCGGCGGTTGGCGCCAAGTAGGGTTTCGCGGCGTCCTCGTCGTCATCTTGATTCCCATTCGCCTCCTTGATGGCTTCCTTCATCCAGCGGCATTTCGTGTTCGCATCAGGAAGCGGATCGCTTCGGCTCCCTCAACTTTGTCGCCCTTGGCGAGAAGCCGTGCTCATCCGCCACCTCTCGAGACCGGGCATGCGCTAGGAGCACGGACTCCATCTCTGGCGACCTTGGCAACCTTTGGCTCGAGGCCCCGTCACGAACCTCGAGGCCGTCGCCCTGCGCCATTGCCGCACCGTCCACAGCGGCGGAGCCCGTGAACTCGGCGGGCAACAACCTCGCGCCGTGGCTCACACTGCGTGGCGATGACCGCTCTGCGCCGGCCTCCGTCCACGACTTCTTGGAGGAGTCCTCCGGCCCGACTCCGGCTTCGAGCCAGGGCGCGTGCAGACGGACCGCACTCCCGCGAATGCAACATGGCGGGCGTGGTCGACCGACCGCAACCCACCGAAATCGGGAACTCGTCAAGCGCACCGAAGCCGAGGAAGCGGAATATCAAGCCGAAGCGCGCTGACGCATCCAAGCTCACGCGTCGAGCTCCAACAACAGCGCGCTTTTGGAGGCTCGAAGGCCGAAGCGACAAACTCGGGCGACACAGCGGCGAGTTAGCCCGAGCCCCCACTCATCACGGGCGCCGGCGCATGCGCGCGCCGCGTCGGTACACCACCGCTAGTCGAAGAATCCGGCGGCCTCTGTTCTTCCCCACGCAAGCGAGAAGCGTTGCGCGGTGCGATCTTTGCTCCGTGGCATCCCAGCCGAGCGACCCGAGCGCCAGGCGGCGTGCGTAACCTCACGAGGCTCGGTGGAGCGTCTTGCCGTCACGGCACATGCGAAACTCGGCTCCGCGCTCGGCGCCTCCTCCGGCCGCCCGAGCCGCGCCATCACTCCGGAACCGAGCGGGGTCCGGCAAAACAGACCGCCGATCACGAGCAGCCCACGGCCTCACGCACCGGTGCGCGGCGCCTCGGTAACAACCACTACGTTCGCGCCACCCTCAAAGCGCGAAAAGCGATGGACGAAGTGGCCCAATCATGGAGTCGTGAGCGGCGGTCATCGCACGCGACCGTGGCCGAGCCCGATGGCCCGGAGGGCTTTCGCCGGGGATCCGCTCGCGGACTTCCTGCCGAGTTCGGGCACCGGTCAACATCGCCAAGTACGAGGCGACAAACCCGGTGTGTCGGCTAGAAGACTACCGGCTCGCATGCGAGCAGGTGGAGCTACCGATGACCTCTTATCATCGGTGCCTCCCCATCTACCTTGCGGAGACTCGGCTCGAGCGGCTCAGTACTTGCCCAAGACCATGCAGGCGGGCCGACTTGAAGAACCTCTTTGTCGGAAACTTCCGGAACGCGTATAAAGCGCCCGAAAATTCACGGGATCAAGAGCCGCAAGCGGCGGCTGGGAAACTCTCGGGACTACATCAGCGTTTCTCCCGCAGGTGCAATGAGCTCCCGACATTTACGGCCTTGGCGTTGTCGAGCATTCATCTACGGTACCACCTGCAAAGCCTTGGTGCACAAGCTAGGCTGTGTTAAACCCAAGACCGCCAAGGAGCTCCTGGACATCGCAACCAACCACGCCTCTGGCGAAGAGGTCGGGAGCCATCTTTGAAAGGAAAGGCGGCGAGGCGGCGCTCCGTCGGCTCCCCCTCCGGCTGCTTCCGATAAGCTTAAAAGCGCAAGGGAAACAAGGCGCGAAGCCACTTGGTCGCAGTGCCGCCGACCGCCCTGCCAAGCGGCGACGCGACAGGCGCCCGACCGCCGAAGGCGATGGAGAGCCCATGTCCGAACCACGGGTATCCCGTCAAGCACAAATACCGGGACTGCGAAGTCCTGAAGCGCTTCCTCTCCGGCACCCCCACACGTCGCGGAACAAGGGGAAGAAGCAGGACTCGGCACCACATGCCGAGGAAAAGAGGGCGGACGCCGAGGTCCCAGAACCCGACGGCTGCCTAATGATCTTCGGCGGACTGGCGTACTACGCCAACAAGCGGCAGATAAAGCTCGCCTTCCGCGAGGTCCACACAGCGACTCCCGCCATTCCCAAGTACCTCCGGTGGTCGGAATCCCCGATCACCTTCGATCGTGCCGACCACCCGACTACATTCCGCGCCGAGGAGATATCCGGCTGGTTATCGACTCCATCGATAGGAACAAAGCGCTGACCAAGGCGCTCAAGGGCCAGCGTGGCGGTCTCAACATCTTGTATGTCGAGACACTTGATGCCATGGGGTCCCCGCTCGAGTCTCGGAAACCAAGCAAGGCGCCCTTCACGGCGTCATCCGGGCCGCAGGCTCACCCGCTCGGCGGATCGACTGCCCATCACTTTTGGAGGGTGGACAACTTCCGCACGAAACCCTCACTTTTGGAGGGCGGCTCCTACCATGCCATCACAGGGAGGCCGTGTTACGCCAAGTTCGTGGCGGTCCCCACCTACACCTACCTCAAGCTGAAAATGCGGGCGCGGGAGTAATCACGTGGCCTCATCCTTCGGCTGCCTACGATTGTGGCGAAGCGATTGCGGCCCGGCATCGGCGGTTATCGCGTCGGTAGAACTCCACGAACCGGAGAAACCTCGAATCCACCCCAACTCCGTAGTTGGGGCGGGTTCCTTGAGTCCGCGAAGACATGAAGAAGGTCACGGTCGACCACGAAGATCCGGCCAAAACCGTCTTGAGTTAAAGCTGCGCTCGTCGACTTCCTCGCGCCAGCCGAGACATCTTCGCATGGAGGCCCTCAGGCATGCCGGAATCCCAAAGGAGGTCGCCGAGCACTCCTTGAACATCCGACCGGGCTCAGGGCGGTCGCCCAGCGCTGCCGCTTCGGCGAGAGAAGCGCGAGATTATAAGGAGGAGATCGCCAAACTTTTGGCGGGGTTTGTGAAAAATCGCCACCCAGAGTGGTGGCCAACCTGTCCTTGTAAAAAGAAAAGCGGGCAATGGAGAATGTGTGCCGACTACGACGAGCTGAACAAAGCATGTCCCAAGGACCGTTCCCTTTGCCCGCATTGACCAAGTCATCGACCCCATCGCGAGTGCGAATCCACATCCTTTTGGACACCTACTAGGGCTATCACGGATAAGCGGTGAAGGAGTCCGACCAGCTCGCGACTTCTTTCATCATTCCGTTCGACTCGTTACGTCGTAACGATGCTATTTGGTCTAAAAAACGCGGGCGCTACATACCAGCGATGTATGCAAATGTGCTTTAGTGACGAGATAGGCCGTAACCTCGAAGCATACATCGACGACATCGTCGTCAAGACTAAGAAGGCCGATAACCTCGCCAGCCGACCTAGAAACCTTTTTTGAACCTCAGGCGGTTTCGTATAAAGCTCAACCAGAAATGTATTTTGGGGTCCCCAAAAAGCTACTCGGTTTCGCCGTCTCTGGCGTGGCATCGAAGCCAATCATGAGAAGATATCGTACGTTCCCCTCACGGCGATCAAGTCGCAGGCCTTGGCCAACTTCGTTGCCGAGTGGACCGAAGCCCAGACGCCACCGGTGCTCGAAGACCCCGAGTACTGGACAATATACTTCGATGGGTCCTATACCAAGAGCGGCGCGGGTGCAGGAGTTGTCATTGTTTCCCCGCTCGGGAACAAGCTTCAGTACACCATCCGACTGCTCTTCGATGCAACTAACAACGTCGCTGAGTATGAGGCCCTCGTCAATGGTCTCCGGATCGCTGCCGACCTCGGCGCACGCCGACTCTATGTGCATGGGGACTCCAAGCTTGTTGCCGACCAAGTTATGAAAGCCGCGGAGCCCCGAGACGCCTGTATGGCCGCATACTGTCGGGAAGTGCGCAAGCTCGAAGAAAGGTTCAAGGGTTTGAACTTCACCATAGCTACAAACACTACAGCGGTGAGGCGATTACCTAGCCAATCTCGCCTCCGATGAGGACCGGTCCCACAGGATCTTTGTTTCGATCTTCATAAACCTTAGTCATTGGACTCGGCAGCCGGCGGAGACCGACTGTTGGGCCGCGATCGCTCCGGCCGTAGCGGTCGGACGTGAAACTGTCCGGTCGAGCGCGACGTCGCGATGACCGATACGGTTGGAGAAAGCCCTTCATCGGTGGTTGATCGACGGATCGCTCCCGCCAGACTCAGCGAGGCCGGCGCCTAGCTCGTGGCGAAATCTTTCGTCTGGTCGGAGAAGACCTCTACAAGAGGAGTCCTCTGAGTCCTCGAAATGCGTTCTGGCCGACCAAGGGAGGCAGCTGCTGCTCGATATCCATGGCGGTGTCTATGGTCACCATGCCGCACCACGGTCTCTCGTAGGAAAAGCCTTCCGACAAGGCTTCTACTGGCCGACCACCGTGGCCGACGCCGGCGAATCGTTCGCGCCTATGAAGGATGCCAATTCTTTGCCCTACAGACGCATCTTAGGCGCAAGCCTACTGAACGATCCCCATCACATGGCCATTCGCGGTGCGGGGACTCGATCTGGTGGGCCCTTCAAAAGGCGCCGGGGCTTCCACCTCCTTGTTGCGGTGGACAAGTTCACCAAGTGGATAGAGGCCGGGCTAGTCGCGACATTACATCGGCGCGCGCCAAATTCTTCCACGACACCGTTTTTCGGTTGAGTCGAACTCCATCATCACCGATAACGAGGCGCGATTCATGGGAAGGAATTCCTCGATTTCTGCGGCGACTTCAACATCCGCGTCGATTAGGCGGTGTGGCCCATCCGCGGACCAACGACTGTGTCGGCGGGCAAATGGCATGATCCTCCATGGGCTCAAGCCACGAATCTTGATCGTGAAGAAATTGGCGGGGCGATGGGTGGCGAGTTACCTCCGTCCTCTGGAGCCTCACGGACCACAGCGACCGCACGGCCGGGTTCACGGCCTTCTTCATGGAGTTCGGTGCGAAGCTGTCTTGCCGACCGATTTGGTCGGCACCGAGACTACACGCCTTTAGCGAGTCACGGGGCTCGACTCACAACAAGGCGCCATCGACCGGTCGGCGAGCGCGTGGCGTGGCCATTCTACGATCGGCCAAGTACCAGCAAGCACTGCGACGCTACCACGGTCGTCAGATCCGTGGTCGGTCTTTCAACGTGGGCGACACGGTTCCTGGCGGATTGATCCAACAAAGATAGGCACAAGCTCTCCCCGTGGAAGGCCCCTTCACCGTGGTGGAAGTCCTCAGACCCGATACCTTCGACTAAAGGATCACAGATGGTAACGTCATCTCCAACGTGTGGAACATAGAAAAGTTAAGGTGATTCTATCCCTAAAGCTCTTTCTTATCCCTCGCACCTTTTTGCCCTTCCTCCGAGTTCAAGCCCGGTCCCCACTCACCACTCGGGGGCTACCAGTTGACACACTCGCACACTCACACGGGTCAGTGACCCGACCGGCCATTGGGTTCCCCCTAAGCGGTAACCCTCTCGACCCAAGCGCTACGGCCTACGCCCCGGCGGCTACGGTTGCTAAGTAGCGCTTCGTGGAAGAAGGAAGTGCCCACACGGAACGACCCATGGTTGGTCGGAAACACTCCTTTCCCGCGCGAGTACGGGTGAACGTTTCCTAGCCAAGTTCCTGTTCACTCACGCGGGTTGGTGACCCGACCGGCCATTGGGTTCCCCCTAAGCGGTAACCCTCTCGACCCAAGCGCTACGGCCTACGCCCCGCCGGCTACGGTTGCTAAGTAGCGCTTCGTGGGAGAAGGAAGTGCCCACACGGAACGACCCGTGGTTGGTCGAAAACACTCCTTTCCCGCGCAAGTGCGGATGGGCGTTTCGTAGCCAAGTTCTTGCTCTCTTTGCGCTTCCCTCGCAAATGTTAACACACCGACCTACGCTTGAACAACCCCTGCGTTTTCTAAAGCTATGGTGGTCGGGTTATTCATCACGTGAGAAAGTGCAAAGGACAAGTCGAAACTGCGAAACTTTAATTCAATGCATACTAAAGTTTTACATTGCAAAGGCAAAACATCTAACTTTTTCCTACTCGGTGGAGGACGATCCGCGGCGATATCCTGTCGGCGATCACCCGGGCGTGTGGCTCGACTTGGAACTCGAAACAGTCGATCTCCTCATCGGTCCAGTTCCCGGCGATCCCACTGCTCACGGTGGCGAGGCTGATACCGTCGTAGTGGGAGATGGTGCAGACGAGCACCGAAGAGGCTCCGAGAGCGACGCCTTCGCTCACCGAGCTCGTGACATGCTCGGGCACGCGGGCTAGCTCGGTGGCAAGCGAACTCGGACCCGGCATGGTCCCAAGCACTCGGTCGCAGACGTCCCTGCCGACCCCTCGAATGGTCGCCAGCTCGACGGCCAGCTCGGACCGATCCCCGCCAACCTGCGGTTGCGTCAAAGTCACGTCCGCGCCGTGGCGCGCGCCACGAGCCTCCACCGTCGATCTCGCGCCTCGGCGGCGTGTCGAGTTCTTCTGCAGCTCTGCGGACCGAAACAACGTCAAAGGAGCGCGCCCCGCAAGCCGCGATCGCGAAATCGATTGAGGAGTCGGGTCACTTACGGCCGCGAGTTCGTCGAACACGGGCTCCTCCTCGGCCACGGTTCGGGCCGCTCTTGCGCCTCTTGGGCACGTGCGACATCCCTCTGAAGATCCTCGACGAGGGTTGCCGATTCCTCACCAAGTCTCCTCGCCAAAGCCAGCTCCCCCCGAGCGGCGTCCCGCTCGGTACGCATTTGTACAACGTCCCTCTGAGCCAGGTCGCGCTCACCTTGGAGACGGGTCGCCTCCGACCGCGCGGTCTCCTCCGCGGCGACCGCAGCGTCCTTGGCGCTGTTGACCCCCGCTAGGAGGGACTCGAGCTCGGACACCCTCGCCCTCAAGGACTTATTAGTCCGACGCTCCTCGAACAAGACCTGCGCGATCTGACCCAGCTTCAGGCAGGCCTTCTCCGTCTCTGCCTACCCGCAAGCCAAGGCCCCCCGAGCATCGCGCAGCTCGAACCTTGGCCGGACGCACCTCTCGGCGTAGCCCTCGGCCGTCAAGCAACGGAGGAGCTCGAACTTGTCCCCCGAACGGGCCTGCAAGTGCTGTGAAACACGAACACCCTATTAGCCCTCTGTAAACTCGTCGAAAGCTGCAAGGACGGGGTTTTGTTTGGCTTACCGCGCCGATCGGGCGGATTCCCCCAGTGATCGCATCCATCACCTTGTTGAAAGACTCGAGGGCAAGAGCCAGACCCTTTCAGATCTGGCTCACCTCAGCCTCGGCGTGCCGAGCGCCCTCCTGGAGGGCCTCCCACTCCCCGTGCTCCGCCGGGTCGTCCAGCGCAAGGGACGGCCTGCCTGACGGATCGTCTCCCGACCAGACCAACGCGGGCGAAGGCGGCCAAGCGGACCCCCCTAGGACCGCCCCAGCGGCTTGTGCTTGCGGGGGATCACGTAGCGCCTCCCCCCGAAGCCCGGGGACGATCGCCTCCGACGCTTGGGCCACTCCGCCGGCGGGCTCCTGGGCGGCGGCAGCGGGATCCCCCCAGGAACCCGGATCACGCAAGCCGGCGGCTTCCCCGGCGGTGGCGGCGGGAGCTCCTCCTCACCCTCCTCGGCCTCCAGGCGAGGCCCCGACTCGCCAAGGGTCACCGAACCTTCCTCGCGATTCGGCTCAGCCACCGGTGCCGCGACCGTTGTCGGCCCCGCCGGTAGCTCCGACACCGCCTGCGGTGCCTCAGCCCCTGTCGATTCTACCGACGGCACCGTCTCCGCAAGTAGCCCTGGCTCGAACCACGACTTCTCAACCCCCGCCGGCTGCGGGGACGGCGCCGGCCCCCGTAGGGCCACCGCCGAACGCGCCGCCGCTGTCACGGCCACCCCCGTGTAAGCCCTGCACACAGCAGTCAATTAGAAACTGCTCGGACGATTCTACTGCAATGCAGCTCTAGGACGAGGAGGACACTTATAGCGTCGAGTGGGTGCGCGGCAACCGCGCCTTCTTTGCCAGCCCCCCTCACGGAGGGGAGCCGCCCCTCCGCTTCCCTGAGGATGCCTCCACCTGAGGCACGATGACGGCGGTGCTCACACGGGCACCCTCGTCCGGGCCGCCACCAGTCGACGGCCCGAACTCGAGCCCGCAGCATGGGTCGTCACCGCCGTTGTCGCTGCTGTCACTAGAGGTCGACCCCAGACTGACCAATTCGACGGCGATCGTGTCGGAGACCTCGCCGAGCGCGGCCTTCGCCTCGCGCTCTTCCTTTTTCTTCCTCCCTCTCTCCTCCTTTCGCCTCTTACGGGCGGATTCGCGCTGCACGGATTCCGCGCGGGCCACAGCCCTCAACTCCTCCCCCGGCAGGCATGCCTGGGAGACCATCCCGGCAAGCCCCTGGAAAACGCAGAAACACTAGTCAGACCAAGTACTAAGTGCTGAGGGGGAAGAGGAAAAAAGGAAGAGATCTGCTCGGGTTACCATGTCCGGGGGATTGCGCGCTGAGAATGGCTCGGGATGGCCACTCGCCGCCACGGTGGCACTCCCGCCCGTAACGGTGGACACCCGGGCCTCGACCTCCGACGCGGAGAGCTTCGACCTCGCCATCCTCATAGGATCGGACGCCCCCTCATACTGAAACATGGGGCGCGCCCTATCCATGAGGGGTTAGACGTGCATCTTCATAAACACGCGCACGACGACGTCACCGATCAGTCCCCGCTCCCTCTGGACCTTGATCCGGTCGATGATCGTGGCCACTTTGTTCTTCTCTTTTCGGTCGGCGCCCCAAGTCCACTGGGGTCCCGCCTCGAGAAACCAGCCGGTGAAGGCCGGGGCGCTGCCTCCCGGGTTCTGGACGTAGAGCCACTCGGAGTGCCACCCCCGGTTTGAAGACGGCAGCTTCACATCGATGTAGTCCGATCCACGGCCGCCGCGCAGCTGGAGGGCCACGCCGCCTATGGGCGCCGAGGTGTCCGTCGGCTTGTCCTTCCTCGGCCGTGCGTGAAAGAAGTGCCTCCAGAGCACCCAATGGGGGTCGATCCCCAGGAACGCCTCGCCGCAAAGATGATGAAGACCGCTATGTGAAGCCGCGTCGTTGGGGTTGAGGTGGTGCACCTCCGCTTTGTAGTAGTCACGGCCGCGGACGAATGGATGTAGAGAGTCGAACCGCTCATAGAGCGAGGAAGGCACGACGATTTCACCATCCCCCGGCGAAGGGACGGCGACCCCCGTCGGCACCCTCCACTTCGAGACGTCTCGCGGAAGGAGGAACCCCTTCCTCTCCAAACCAAGCGCACTGGGTTGAAGCGAGCACTCACGCCACGACATCTCCGAAAAGAACGTGAAGAGGTGAGAAAGGAGGAAGGTGGGAGATCTCTTTCTCTTTTTGTCTAAGGCGGCGCGAAGGCGGGGAAAGCAAAGGCAAGCGCACCCCTGTCCCCACGCCGAATTTATAGGAGCCGAGCAGCGCTAGCCGAACCAAAGACTGACCAAGCGGACCTTGCCTCGGATGAGGCGTCACACATCCCATCCCTCCGGCTGCTGCGCTGAGCCAACGGTAAGGCAACGCTTTCCAGTTCCTCCTCTACGCATTTAAACTTGGCAGGACAGCAGGAGGCGAAAGGACACCATATCGAGCGTTGTGCCCCACGACCTCTCGGGTTCCGCCTTCGGGCTGGGTCGGCTGCACCGTAACAGGTATGAAAGGCCCGCTGGGCCGCAACGGCCCCGAAAGTGGCAAAAGAGCTTGATAGCTCGCGCCCGAGGCCAGTCTAAAGCTGCGGGTTCCAAAGGCCTGATCCACCAAGTGGGCTCAGAGCCGCCCCAGCAGAAAATTGAGTAAGGGGCGAGGACAAGGCGAGCCCCCAGTGGGCCTCTAGTTGGGTCAGCTGACGACCCAATCGTCTTAACTCGTGTCCGAGATCATACTTCACGCTCTCCCACGGAACCCATCGATGGGTAACAGCCAGCTGTGCTCTGGGTCGGCGGACGGCCCGGAGTCCGATACGGGATCGAGTAAAGAAAGGTTTCTCATGGGTCGCCCCCAGCGGGCCGGACACGCACGCCGGGATCGTTCGCTCAGAAAGGTCCCCCTTGGGAGGGATCTCCAGGTCCCACTCGGATCACCCGTTATTAGCTCCACGAGCACAGCGTTCAAACTAACGCGGATAAACGCGTGTCCGCTCACCCCCTCCAGGTCCCACACCTGCGGATGGGGCGTACACGTGGAACAGACAATGGCCACTCCTCTTGCAGATACCCTCACCGGATGAGGACTCGGGAAGGACGCCCTTCATCGAGCTACGACATAAAACTAGCACTCGGACACCAGAACCTCCCGAAAGGCATCTGGGCGTCCGCGCCGACCAAGGCCACGTCGTGCTACGACATAAAACTAGCACTCGGACACCAGAACCTCCCGAAAGGCATCTGGGCGTCTGCATCGACCAAGACCACGTCGAGCTACGACATAAAACTAGTACTCGGACACCAGAACCTCCCTAAAAGCATCTGGGCGTCCGCGCCGACCAAGGCCGCGTCGAGCTACGACATAAAACTAACACTCGGACACCAGAACCTCCCGAAAGGCATCCGGGCGTCCGCGCCGACCAAGGCCATGTCAAGCTACGACGCAAAACTAGCACTCGGGTTTTTCCGACCAAAGCCAAACCCTCGACCGTATCTGACGAACCCGCTCGGGGGCTACTGACGAATACTCATACCATGGGTACCCCCAGCGGTCCAGAGTGACGAATGGGCTGCCCTAGCCCGTCTCTGGCCAAAGGCCCCCGCTGGGCCACGAAGGACACCTGTCCCTGGCCAAACCAACCAGGGGCACCCGACACGCGCCACAGGTCCCCACACGCTCCGACCAAGCTAAGGAGATCTCCGCCAAGGGCCGAGTACTAGGCCGCCGCGGGCCATTGGCCACTTACCCCACGAACACGACAGCTCGGAATGACCGCGCGAGGGCAGGTGGCTCCTTCCCAAGGTAGCGAGGAGGTTGCCAAAGTCAAAGCTCCGGTCTCATCGTTCAGTCATGCGCATTGTGAGGATGCGCTCCCTCCCGAGGCAGCACCGAAGCCGAGCATTAAGGCGTCAGCATCTGACAGACGTGCAAAAGAGTAGGTGCGCCATTGTCGGATGAAACGAAAAACTGCGATGAGTTCACCGACCCGGTGTGGGGTGAGTGGACGCCGATCAAATCGCCAAGACCGAGGACCAGGACTCCTAGCATAGGACACCTCATCCTTTCCTCTCCCAACTTCCCGTGTAATCTGCCCCCTCCGCCTGTATAAAGGGAGACGGGTAAGCTGTTCTTGGGGACAGCTTCGAGTCCTTAGCTCTCGCTTGTAACACAAAGGATCATACGCACGAATAATCTGATATCACCACCCGAACTGGAGTAGGGACATTCGGCCCAAACCAGTATACGTCTTTGGCTTTCTGAGTCTAACCATTCAAGGAGAGGGAACGCGCGACCCCTTGACTAAAAAAAATTCACTTGCCGGAGCTTGAAACACCGACACTTCGGTTTCTGACGGTTTTTGAGCGGTTTCCGAATTTTGAATGATTTTTCGAAATTCGGTTTTGTGAACCCTCGTCAGTCATCATCCTAAAGGTTCTATCAAATCCTTCATATCTCACTCATGAAACTGAAGCATGTCAAAGCTACATGTTTAAGAAGGTTTTTAACTTGTAAGTTATAGAACTCACAAGTTGAAACAAATAAAAAATTCAAGTTTTATGCAAGCTTCAAACCAAAAGTACCATGTGGGTTTTCGGGTTTCAATGCCTCAAGTTTCATGGAAGTGTGTGGCCTCCTGTGTCAGCTACTTCTGTGTTGGGCCGTGACCTTCGGTGAACGTCTCGTAATTGGCTTTGGCAGGTAGCACGCCCCCAAATCTCATGACGATCTCAGTTCGCTAGTGTGGAACGACATCGTCAGGGACAACAGCCTGCCCGATGCACGAAAGGCCCGTTAGGTAACTAACGTCCTCCAGCGTCGGCGTCATCTCCCTGCAAAGGAGATGAAAGGTGTGCGTCTTCGATCGCCAGTAGTCGAGAAGAGCCGTGAGTCTTCATGTCGTGAGGGAACCTTTGGGAGGCACCGCGCCTGTTAGTGTCATCTGTGCGTGTGGCCTCCACAATCCTTGATATCCACCGTGCGTCGATCCTCCATGGCCTCATGGGGTGGGTAAGCGTATGGATGAAACATCAGTAAGCACTTGGCCCTCCGTCGGAGCCTATGTGGCCAAACGACTACAATGCGACACATCTATGACAAGGTCGATTAGCTTGTACTCCCGTGCGGGAGCTGCACCGTCACTCACCATACCTGTCATGAAAATATCAAACAGGTTAGCAAATAACATATACATATAAACATCATACAAACCTAATTGATGAAATATGCCTACATATGACGTTAACCTACTTAGGGATGGCAACGGGGAAAATCCCCGCGGGGAGCGCCCTCCGATCCCCGATAAGCGAAATTTCCCCGCCCCTGTCCCTGTCCCTGTTCCCGTACACGGGGCTTAATTCTCCCCCGTCTTCGATCCCCAACGGGTTTGCGGGGCCCCGACGGGGACTAATCCCCGAAAATACTATATAAAAGATCACATGCTACATGAATGAATCACTAGAGTAATGGTGCATGTGTGGTTGAAGTGTGAGTGCATCACTAGAGTAATTCATATTTAGCATATTTATTAATAATAACCTCACATATATATTTTTCTTTTTCGAAATGATCATTTACTTCCACCTATTAGTGATAACACGGGGGACGGGGCGGGAGGCGGTGGAACGTCCCTCGTCTCATGATCCTCGACGGGGGCAATATTTCCCCGATATGCCCCCCACGGGGAGAGATTTCCCCCGTCCCCGTCCCCTAATAGGGGAATTCCCCGTGGGGAAACGGGGATCGGGACTCCATTGCCATCCCTAAACCTACTCTACACTTTAATACACAATTGCTTTAACTGCTCGTAATTTTAATTCTCAACATACCCGATCAACCCTAAACCGCGATTACAAAAATTTATATCTACACGAATATTACTAACCTGCATTTACCTACAAAAATTTTACTATTCTAAACATAGCTCTAGCAGTAATATTAATCTTCAAATATTTACAAATAAATATTACTACTCATATCTAAAAAAATAATATAAACATACATAAATAAATATTTCTAATCTAAACATACATAAATTAAATTTTCTAATCTACCCATATCTACAAAAATATTTCTACTCTACCAATATCTACACGCTTATTACTACTCTACAAATATAATTAAACATACGTAAATAAATATTTCTAATATAAACATACATAAATAAAATTTTCTAATCTACCCATACCTACACGCTTATTACTACTCTACAAATCTAATTAAACATACGTAAATAAAAATTTCTAATCTAAAAATATATAAATAAAATTTTCTAATCTACTCGTATCTACAAAAATATTTCTACTCTACCAATATCTATATGCTTATTACTACTTTATAAATCTAATTACTTGGTTTTCTAACCTAGGTTTCGAAAAGCATAAAAAAAGATATTAACAAACAACCTTCAAATATCGTGCAGAACTTCTTCTTCCTCCTCCTCCTCCTCCTCCTCCTCCTCTCTCTCTCTTCTCTCCTCTCCTCTCCTCTCCTTATCTTTTCTTCTTTTCTCTTCTCTCGGCCGCTCGCTTGGCGAAATGGCAACTGGATATGGTTTTCTGTCGCCTTAAGTCTTGTTTTCTGTCGCCAATAGAAATGGCGACAGAGAAACCGAACTGTCTATCACCATTTCAGTCGACGACATAAATTATATTAGCCAATTTAAATGTCTACTACTGACGTGGATCCTAACTGACGACTTTTTGACTACGACTGACTTACTATCGTCATTCTAAATGGCGACAAATTAAAATTGCTATTTATTAAGGTGATGAACTTTGTCGCCATTCGAACGCGATAGATGTGTACATCTGTCATTTTCTTTTCAGCTTATTTCTTTTCATGTATTATTTAAAAAAATTCATGGAACGAGCCAGGGCCCTCAGAAGCCTTCGGGCCCAGAACTTTGGGACCTGCGGAGCAGCTTCGACTCCTCTCTCTCTCTCTTGTGCTAGCATTGCGGCTAAAGAGAAGATGAAGTTATAGAATGTATATTGATTGATCCAGAAGCCTTTTGCCCGCATGACTAAAAGGCATTTAGGTACCTTTCCCCTTTATACAATATGACAATAGACACATGTACATAGGTTTTTATTCCCTCGGGTTCATAGAGACCTCTTACGATCGTAGGGGCTGGGGCTTCCCTACAACACCAATAAAGAACAGTACAAAGAACTGAGATGTACTCTCTTAAGTCTCCATGTAGATGACCTGACCACCGCTTTTTGTAGAAGATACAGTTCATCTAGTTCGACCTTTTATCTTTCTCGTCAGCGTTTTCCACTGTCTCACAAGATGCAGCAACGCTGTTTTCGACCCCCCGCCATCGCTCAGCGCCTCCTCCTTCGCCCGCCGCATGGCTGCCCGCGTCCGCTCCCGAAGCTCCCTCCCTCCATCAGAGTCCATCAGCCACCTCACCTTCCCTGCCACCTCCTCGGCTCTCACCATTTCTGTATCGTACCCTTCCATGGCCACCGCTAGCCGCATCTCCTCGACCAAGAACACCTTGTTCATGCGCTGCTCCGCGTACAGAGGCCACGCCAGCATCGGCACGCCCGCCATGACCGCCTCCAGCACCGAGTTCCACCCGCAGTGCGTCACGAAGCCGCCCACCGCACCGTGGGCCAGAACTTCCCGCTGCGGCGCCCACGACATGACCACCAGCCCCCTGCCCTTGGTCCGGTGCAGGAAGCCTTTCGGGAAGAGCGCGTCGAGGTCTGGCTCGGCCGGCTGCTCTTCGCCCGGGGCGCTCCGCACGACCCACAGGAACCGTTGCCCACTCATCTCCAACCCGCTCGCCACCTGCTTGGTCTGCTCCGTGCTGAACCAGCCCAAGCTGCCGAAACAGAGGAACAACACGCTGGCCTTCGGCTGGGCATCGAGCCACGCGAGGCACTCGTGGCGATTTGTGCCAACCTCCTCGGGCTTTATCAGTGGGCCTATGCAGTTCAGCGGTGGTGTTCGACGCCCGGGGAGCGTGCAGAGGCCGGCGACGATGGCATCCGTGGCGCGCGGCTCCAGGGAGCGGCAGCTGTTTACAATAACGCCCTGGGAGTTGCACAACTGCTCGGATAAGTACAGGAAGAGCCTATTGCTCAAGCTATCGCGGTCGAGGACAGCCGCGGCGAGGTGGTCTGCCGGTATCGGGGGGAGGCCGGGCGCGCGCACAAGGTCACCACCGAGGTCTTGGAAGCTCAGAGTGGTCTGCCCATGGAGCACGGGCTGGTAAAGCAACAAGGCGACGCTGGCGATGCAAGTTGTGAGGAAGAAATACGTCGGAATGCCGAGCTCGGAGCCGACGTCGAGGGCGCTGCAGCAGAAGAAGTCGATGACGAGGACGGCCGGGGAGGCGGACCGGAGGAAGTCATGGAGGTCGGGGTTGGAGGCGCGCGCGAGCTCGAAGGCCAGGGCGACGTGATCACCGGCGGGCACGTCGGAGGGGAGCTTGACGTGCGGGAGGCTGTGGAAGGACAGCTCGGGATTTGCGGCGGCCTCAACGTCTGCGTGGAAAGAACCGGTGTGATCATCAGCCTGCCCGCCGAGGACGATGGCGACCTGGAGGCCGTGCGCCACGAGTAGCTTGCCGAGCTCCACTGCGGGGACCACGTGGCTGGCCATCATCTCCGGCGCGTAGATGGCCACCAGCTTCTTTGGCTTGCCGTCCTCGCTCTTGTCTGGGGTTCTCATCTTGGGACAAGTGCAGTGGGGCAGTGGGAAGCAACTGCCTGGCTGCCAACTTCTGAGCGAGAAGGCGATGGAAAAGCTGGCGTTGGCTCCGACTTCAGCGCTCTGAGCGCCGTGCTGCTTCCACGCCGAGTGACGATATTAGTACTTGCGGTCTGCTTCCGTTGGAACCACAAGTCCTACCGAACCATCCATTGGACGTTGCGGTTTTCATTTTAACAGGTACCAGAGTATGTACAATAAGATCATGTCAGCTGATTCTTAGACTATACACATCAGCTTTGATCTATGTAAAAGAGTGAGAAAAGAGGAGAGAGAAGAGAGTTGGTTCTTATTTAGTAGCCAGTTTTGCACGGGAGTATAGGTAGATCATTTATGTACAAGAGAGAAAAGATATTTATTGCACAACATCTAGAGACAACTTTTAGAAATAATTATTATACAAGTTAGTTTTTAGCTTACTATTAGCTCGTAGTTAGCTTTGCTATTGTATTTGCTCTTAACGATCAGTTCGTATCGATGGGGAATCTTTTGCGCAACGTCCGGAGCGTGACGCTGAGGTGGACCGTCTTTCGTTTTGTTCCGCGTGTTCCACGCCCAAGCCCACATGAGCGCATGATTGGTACACCAGGGATCCTGCTAGCCTAATTTTACCTCAAGTGTGGCGCCCGTTTTAGCCATTACAAAAACGGCGCTTTGTCACATTTCTGGCACAAAAACGCGGCAAAATTTGGCCACTATATTGCCCTCTTTTTATCGATTCCTAGTGATTTCTTATAAAATTCTACCTACTGTGAAATACCAATTTTATTCCTCTAAAAAAATACACCATCTCCCATCCAAAGTCTTACAACCACATAGACAAGTAATACGTTACGTAGCACTGTTTACCAAATATGCAATAACCATTACAAAATTGAAACCAATAATCACAACTCGCTGAAAAAAGCTGGAAGTACCGTCCCCAAAGCCGATAAGATCGCCCCAAGATTATCGCCAACTTAGGACCGGTAGTACCGCCATGCGTGAACCTCTATGCACGCTCTGGAAAATAACTGCCACCAGCTAGAGACCGGTAGTACCGCCCTTGACACAGCTCAGAGAAAACGCTTCACTGTAACATAATGACGGATACTCATACCAGGGGTACCCCAGCGGCCCAGGATGACAAGCAGGCTACGTCAAACCCAGCTACGACCCAACGAGCCGCCCTTGGGCCCAGCTCCGACCAAGGGACCTGCGGGGCCACAAAAGGACGCTCGCCCTCGACCAAATCAAGGCAAGCGATCCCGACCAAGTGGGACGCCGACCCCCGTCATAGGTCGGGCTCCCCCGAGCCCCGACCAAGCTGTGGCAACCTTCGCCGAGGGCCACGTGCCCCACGGACAGGACCGTTCGAAGCGACCGTGCAGGGCAGGTGACCCCTTCCCGAGGCAGCATGAGGGTCGCCCAAGTCAAAACTCCGATCCCATCGCCCGATCACGGCACGGGCCCTCCCGAGGCAGCGCCAGGGCCACGCTCCGCAACGTCAGCGCCTGTCAGGTTCCCAGAGGGCAGGTGCGCCGCTTCCCAAGGAAATGGCGAGCTGCTCCGCCTACCAAACCCGGTGTGGGTAAAGACGGACAACGACCAGTCACCAAGACAAGAGACTAGGGCTCCTAGCGTAGGGTCCCATCGTCCTTCCTTCTCCCAATCCCCAATATAACCTGCCCCTTCCGACTGTATAAAGGAGGGCAGGGTCTCTCCTCTTAAAAGGGGAAGGGGGGAGGAGGTCTTGGCGGACAGACAACGAAAAAACACTCTTGTGCTCAAGCTTTCAGCCCTCACTTGTAATCGTTGTGCAGCCGTTTGCACCAAAAAGCAATACAACACCGCCACACGAACTGGAGTAGGGACATTCGGCCCGAACCAGTATACACCTTGGACTTTTGAGTCTAACCATTCAGGGAGAGGGAACGCGTGGCCCCTTAGACTTACAAATTTACTTACCGGTGCTCGAAACGCCGACACATAACTACCGCTATCATACGGTCGGTAGTACCGCACCCTAGTACTATCACCCTTAACACATGGTAGTACCACTCACAACTCAAATTGCTTCAAATCCAAGCAAACTAATTTCAAACTCAAACCTAAGCACTACCAGATCATACACAGTCAATTACTCATCACAAATATGGGTTGACCACCAAATAGTCTCTCACTGTTGTTTGAGTGGAACAACTATATGGCAAAGAAAAAGTTGATGAGGTTGCCGGTCCGATGGTAGGAATCATTTCAAACATTGGATACATTTTTCAGCAATGCATTTTGTTAGATGCCCATTGCAGAAATGTTATCTGGAAAAAAACACATGTTGATGGTGCCCTACTAGGTATTTATACAGTGCGCTGTTGTTTCTTCATGAAAGTTGTTATGTTTCAGCCTTTCAGGTGGTTATTGGGGTACACATACCCTCGTTGCTTGTCTGCTTTCTAATATGTCATTGCTGTAGAGTCTACACACTGAGTTCCAATTGTGTATTGTTTTATTTCATAGTTCAAGATCTTGTTTTCGTGCTGTAGATTATTGTACCAATTGCTAATGGGACAGAAGAGATGGAAGCAACTATGATCTTTGACATAGAGATGGAAGCAACTATGATCATTGACATTCTCTGAAGGGCGAAAACAAATGTTGTTGTTGCATCCTTGGAAGATACTTCAGACACATCTTTATGACTTGCACATCCTGTTTTTACATCAGGAAAGAAGGCTATATCCTATCCTGCTATGTAGAACAAACTTGCAGACCAAACCGAATGCAAGAACAGAGTTGTCGTTGTTGGCAACCTTATCACTAATCAAGGTCCGGGTACTTCTATGGAATTCTCGCTTGCCATCGTGGAGAAGCTGTTTGGTTGGGAGAGGGCTGTTGATCTGGCCAAAACCATGGTCTTCATGTGAGTTCTGTCGCTACTTATTAGGCAGACTGGAGTATGATAGAACTGTTTGTGAATTAGGTATGATATGTTATTAGCTGATGTGGAATGTACTCTAAATAACCATTTTTGACAACAATAACACTGCGCCTTGTACTGGGTGCAAATGCAATAAAAAGTTTTGAGACGAATTTGATGCGAAGATGATGGCCGATTGTTCATGAATTTTGGATATAAGGGTCTGTAAACTGGTTTCTTGAAGCGGCTCGTTTCTTCATCTCAGTTGCATGCAGTTCAAGAATCTAACATCAAAATTAAGTTCTAAAAGTGATGTTGCATCGTTCAACTTGTCTAATCAGTTGTAGTTCCGGCCTTTACTTAGCATCCACTAGAGTATAATCTCTGGCAACCAGATAACCCATTAACCCTCAATGAAAGACTGAAAATGTTCAAAAATGAAAATAAAACAAAAAATATAGAGAGAGAATGGTGAGACAATTGAAAAGATGTTGAAAACCAGCGGTAAAAATGTTTAAGATTTGAGAAAGAATGAACAAAAAAAGTTCATAATTCGACCGAAAATATGAACTGAGCATATGCTCCAAATTTGGTTATAAAATTAACCGGTAATATGTGCCCAAAAAATATTGAAGCTGAGAGAGATGCTCATTCAATTATTAATGTACCACTATTAACATTTAGATTTATATTTGTACGTCACGTGAAAAAAACATAAATAAAATCCACTCATATGTTCTTTAAATGGCATCAAACAAGTTGTTATTTGACTCAAGGGTATTTTAGACATTTCTTAACACAACATAACCGGATAGTCTTTCTAAAAGCAGGCTGCCAAACACCAAACATATTCAACCCAATCATTCAACCGTATAACCCTTTAACCATACAGCACAGCTAAAAGCCACTTCTCAAAAAAGTTATATTTATACTAAACAGGACCTAATACTTCCCTCAGAGCCACAAGTCCTACCAAACCACTAACAACATGTCTACTAGTCAAACAAACCATTGGACGTTGCTGTTTTCGTTTTAACGATTGGTAACGATCGATTCGTATCGATGGGAAATCTTTGCGCATCGTCTGGAGCGTGACGCTGAGGTGGATCGTCTTTTGTTTTGTCCCGCATGTTCCACTCCCAAGCCAACATGAGCCCGTTAGCCTAATTTTACCACAGTGTGGCGCCTGTTTTAGTCACACTTGTGACACAAAAACGCGGCAAAATTTGGCCACTATATTGTCCTCTTTGCATCGATTTCTAGTGATTTCTCATAAAATTCTACCTACTGTGAAATACCAATTTTATTCTTCTAAAAAAACAAAGGGCTGAAAACAGGCCGGATATTTCCCGCCCAATTCGGATCCGGATCCGGATCCGGTTTGGACCAGATTCAGGAAGGGATTTGACTATTCGGTCAAATCAGGGATGGGATCCGAATAGTTGAATCCGGATTTGGGATTGGATTCGAATAGTCAATATCGATTAAATACGACGTGATTCGGATATCAAAATTTTTCAATTTGAATATCGGATTTTTTTAAATTCAATATCCGCCCAACCTATTTATTACATATTTTCCATAATAGTCTATTTATCTTGATAATTAGTTGGTTATATTGATCCTCAAGTAGCGTATTCTTTATATGATGTCTATTGGGTTTGGTTGATATAACTCTGGCTATTATGGTCATATACTCATATAGTTTGATTCAACACATATTATTATGTATATGCGTGCATTATCCATATATTTTTATTCAATTTCGACTCGAATCCATCCCGTGTCTGTATCCTGAATAACCCGGATTCGTAACCGCATCTAGCTAGCCCATATCCGGTTCCGAATCCTAAAAAAATTATAATACAAAAAAGAGCAATATCCGCTAGTATCCGATCTGTTTTCACCCCTACCAGTTTTTTCTTCCTTTGCTTAGGAAAGCAAAATACTAAATATACACAGGTAAAACTGAAATCACACGCCCAGGACAAATAACATGGTCTGCCACACTCCTGTGACTGTGCTAAGCATCTAGCACACAATAGACACGCATAGAGGTGGGCGTCATGCCGGGCCAGGCCGGCTCGGTACGGGTCTATCGTGCTTCGGGTCTAAACCATGCTGGGTCACGACGGCCCATTATGTCCGTCGTGCCGTGCCGGGCTGGCCCGGCTCATCTTCAGCAAGCCCAGGCACGGCCCATTTGCGCTTCGTACCTGCTTGGTGCCATGTCGGTCCAGGCCTGACCCATTTACATTATTGCAACGAGAGAAAATGAGCCGAAGTTGCTTGCAGTAGCGTGCGTACGTGGTGCTATGGCATGCAACGAATGTATAGCCTATCCAGCATTGACGTAGGAGATTATAGAAGACATCGATCAATGCATGTTACGATCATATATATGATAAAAAAATAAACTATCGATCAATGAATACTACATGGCAGTACATGCACATGCGTATGCATGAGTACATTGCACCATCACATCTATTGTCCCTGCATACTCTCTCTCTCTCTCAATTCCATCGATCTCAAGAGTAGAGTAACACATGCGCTAGCTATTCTCCGTTTGGCCATTTATGCATGCAAGCTTGTTACTGGATGTGAGTGAAAAGAGGAGTGCATGCGTGATTTATTTAATTACATCGCTTTCTTTCTTGAGTTGACATGTATGCAATAAGGCAGAGGCATGCACAGCCATCTAGGAACACGAGAGAGAAAGCAGTGCATACATGTAGTGTGTGGCCAACTTTTTGTTTACATGTGCATGCAACGCAACGACCAAAAGAAAGCATGCGAAAGATACATCAATTGTGTATATCAGTATTGCTAGCAATAGACACAAATATTGGGGGAAAAAGAAGTAAATTTTATTAAATATTGAACATGTACAGAGTTACTGCCTCATTAAAAATATCATCTGTATGATCCTTTTTCCCTTGAGTCCTTCGAGCCTCATGGTTTCTTTTGCGTTCAAATCAAATACATCATCCATATGATCTTGTCTCATTCTTCCCATGATTCCCTCAATCACCAGTTTACCATCCATGTTTTTCCCTATCTCTCTTTTCCCGGTTCCCACACCTCCCATCGTCTCTCTCTTTCCCGCCCTACCCCCTCTCCCTCTCCTTCTCTCTCCCCCTGGTTCCAGTCTCCACCCACGCGGACGCCCACGCCCCACGCCCACCCCACCCCGGCCCCTCGATTCCCCATCGGCGCCCCCTCGATTCCTCTGCGGGCCCGCGGCACCCTCGCTAACCCCATCGCCTCCTCCTATCCCCGTGAACTCGACTCCCTCCCCGGTGTCCCCGCGAACCCCCCTCTCTCCTCGCTGGGGTGCATGAGGCGGCACAGGAGGCGGCGACGCGCACGAGGCTGCCAGCAGCAACCAACGCGGAGGTGGCGGGGCGCGAGGCGGCGGCGGAGGTCGCACACAGGCGACCACACGAGGCGGCTAGGTGTCCCGGCGTGGCTCCCCAACTGCTCGCAGCACAGCAGTGGTGCGGTGCTTCGGCGACACGGCAGCTCCCAGGTAACACCCCCGACCCCTCTCCCACTGTCCCACACCCTTGCCGCAGTCGGTCGGCGTGCCCTGCTGCGAGCCCGCGGTAGTGCCCCATGCCCGGGCGTGCCACCGCCGTGCTGGGCCATGCCGCCCACCGTGCATGGATCCTTGGCCTGGCACGGCCCGATAAACAATATCGTTTTGCCCTAGACGCCCACTTCGTGCCAGTCATGCGGGCGTGCCGGGTCGCCCACAAAGGCACGACCCAAGTGCCCACTCTACACACGCACACCATCAGGACCGTGCATAAGGTATATTTAATAAATATGGTTTTTAAATACGGTAATTAAAATGCGATACCAAATATATCAAATAAAACTTTCGTTCAGTATCGGTAAATTCCATATTTACCAAACTAACATGAATTGTGTTCTTTAGTTGTTGTTTTGGGCGTCGATACGGTTTCTAATACACGCATTTGACCATTACTTTATCTAGTTATACGTTATTAAAAATTATTACACGTCTTTAACCGTTACTTTGACAAATCTAGTGATATTATTTCCATGTGAAACCATACTTTATACACATTTGACAATTACTTTATGTAATTATACATGTATTTTGTTAGATGCCCATTGCAGAAATGTTATCTAAAAAAACACATGTTGATGGTGCCCTACTAGGTATTTATACAGTGCGCTGTTGTTTCTTCATGAAAGTTGTTATGTTTCAGCCTTTCAGGTGGTTATTGGGGTACACATACCCTCGTTGCTTGTCTGCTTTCTAATATGTCATTGCTGTAGAGTCTACACACTGAGTTCCAATTGTGTATTGTTTTATTTCATAGTTCAAGATCTTGTTTTCGTGCTGTAGATTATTGTACCAATTGCTAATGGGACAGAAGAGATGGAAGCAACTATGATCTTTGACATAGAGATGGAAGCAACTATGATCATTGACATTCTCTGAAGGGCGAAAACAAATGTTGTTGTTGCATCCTTGGAAGATACTTCAGACACATCTTTATGACTTGCACATCCTGTTTTTACATCAGGGAAAGAAGGCTATATCCTATCCTGCTATGTAGAACAAACTTGCAGACCAAACCGAATGCAAGAACAGAGTTGTCGTTGTTGGCAACCTTATCACTAATCAAGGTCCGGGTACTTCTATGGAATTCTCGCTTGCCATCGTGGAGAAGCTGTTTGGTTGGGAGAGGGCTGTTGATCTGGCCAAAACCATGGTCTTCATGTGAGTTCTGTCGCTACTTATTAGGCAGACTGGAGTATGATAGAACTGTTTGTGAATTAGGTATGATATGTTATTAGCTGATGTGGAATGTACTCTAAATAATCATTTTTGACAACAATAACACTGCGCCTTGTACTGGGTGCAAATGCAATAAAAAGTTTTGAGACGAATTTGATGCGAAGATGATGGCCGATTGTTCATGAATTTTGGATATAAGGGTCTGTAAACTGGTTTCTTGAAGCGGCTCGTTTCTTCATCTCAGTTGCATGCAGTTCAAGAATCTAACATCAAAATTAAGTTCTAAAAGTGATGTTGCATCGTTCAACTTGTCTAATCAGTTGTAGTTCCGGCCTTTACTTAGCATCCACTAGAGTATAATCTCTGGCAACCAGATAACCCATTAACCCTCAATGAAAGACTGAAAATGTTCAAAAATGAAAATAAAACAAAAATATAGAGAGAGAATGGTGAGACAATTGAAAAGATGTTGAAAACCAGCGGTAAAAATGTTTAAGATTTGAGAAAGAATGAACAAAAAAAAAGTTCATAATTCGACCGAAAATATGAACTGAGCCTATGCTCCAAATTTGGTTATAAAATTAACCGGTAATATGTGCCCAAAAAATATTGAAGCTGAGAGAGATGCTCATTCAATTATTAATGTACCACTATTAACATTTAGATTTATATTTGTACGTCACGTGAAAAAAACATAAATAAAATCCACTCATATGTTCTTTAAATGGCATCAAACAAGTTGTTATTTGACTCAAGGGTATTTTAGACATTTCTTAACACAACATAACCGGATAGTCTTTCTAAAAGCAGGCTGCCAAACACCAAACATATTCAACCCAATCATTCAACCGTATAACTCTTTAACCATACAGCACAGCTAAAAGCCACTTCTCAAAAAAAAGTTATATTTATACTAAACAGGACCTAATACTTCCCTCAGTGCCACAAGTCCTACCAAACCACTAACAACATGTCTACTAGTCAAACAAACCATTGGACGTTGCTGTTTTCGTTTTAACGATTGGTAACGATCGATTCGTATCGATGGGAAATCTTTTGCGCATCGTCTGGAGCGTGACGCTGAGGTGGATCGTCTTTTGTTTTGTCCCGCATGTTCCACTCCCAAGCCAACATAAGCCCGTTAGCCTAATTTTACCAGTGTGGCGCCTGTTTTAGTCACACTTGTGACACAAAAACGCGGCAAAATTTGGCCACTATATTGTCCTCTTTGCATCGATTTCTAGTGATTTCTCATAAAATTCTACCTACTGTGAAATACCAATTTTATTCTTCTAAAAAAACAGAGGGCTGAAAACAGGCCGGATATTTCCCGCCCAATTCGGATCCGGATCCGGATCCGGTTTGGACCAGATTCAGGAAGGGATTTGACTATTCGGTCAAATCAGGGATGGGATCCGAATAGTTGAATCCGGATTTGGGATTGGATTCAGAATAGTCAATATCAGTTAAATACGGCACGTGATTCGGATATCAAAATTTTTTCAATTTGAATATCGGATTTTTTTTAAATTCGAATATCTGGCCCAACCTATTTATTACATATTTTCCATAATAGTCTATTTATCTTGATAATTAGTTGGTTATATTGATCCTCAAGTAGCGTATTCTTTATATGATGTCTATTGGGTTTGGTTGATATAACTCTGGCTATTATGGTCATATACTCATATAGTTTGATTCAACACATATTATTATGTATATGCGTGCATTATCCATATATTTTTATTCAATTTCGACTCGAATCCATCCCGTGTCTGTATCCTGAATAACCCGGATTCGTAACCGCATCTAGCTAGCCCATATCCGGTTCGAATCCTAAAAATTATAATACAAAAAGAGCAATATCCGCTAGTATCCGATCTGCTTTCACCCCTACCGCTTTTTTCTTCCTTTGCTTAGGAAAGCAAAATACTAAATATACACAGTAAAATCAAATCACACGCCAGACAAATAACATGGTCTCGCACACTCTCTGTGGATGTGCTAAGCATCTAGCACACGATAGACACGCATAGAGGCGGGCGCCATGCCGTGCCAGCCGGCTCGATGACGGTCTATCGTGCTTCGGTCTAAACCATCTTTGGTCACGACGGCCCATTGTGTCCGTCGTCTTGTGCTGCGGGCTGGCCGGCTCATCTTCAACAAGCCCGGTGTCGGCGCTTTGAGCACCGCAAGTAAATTTGTAAGTCTAAGGGCCGCTGCTCCACTCCTGAATGGTTAGACTCGAAGTCCAAGATGTATACTTGGTTGGGCGAAGGTCCCTACTCCGATTCGTGTGGCGGCGTTGTATTCCCTTCATCATGATGATCGCACAAAGTTTACAAGTGAGAGTGCTAATGGCTTAGCGAGATGGGTTCGATTGCGATCCCCTCTCTACGGGGTTCCGCCTCCTTTTATACGAAAGGAGGGCGTGTTACATCGAGAATTGGAAGAGGACAAGATGACCTACACTAGGAGCTTGGTCCTTCGTTCGCCGACCGATCATTGCCCGCCTTGCCCATGCTGGGTCGGTAGCTTAGTTGGTCGGGCGGTTAGGTATTTCCTGAAATCTGCGTACCGCCTCTGCGAACCTTACGAGTGTTGACGTTGTCTGCGCTGGCGTGGCGTTGCCTCGGGAGAGGCGTGTCTTCGTCGTATGTGACCCATCGATGGATCGGGAGCATGACTTGGTCACCATTAAACCTTCTTGGGAAGGAGCCACCGCCTTGTATAGTCGCCGATTGACCCCGTTCGTAGGTACGTGGTCATTGGGTGGTAGAGGCTTCGACATGCGGCCCTCGGCAGGGTTGTCTTGGCACGATCGAGTCGAGGATTCCACCAGCTGCGGGGTCGGAGCTCCGCTTGGTCGGAGCCGAGGGTCTCGCCCCGCTGGGGTCGGGAGCCTCGCTGTCGGAGACACTTCCTCGACGGTCGGGAAGGATGTCTCGTGTGCCCCGCTGGTGCTTGATCGGTAGTGGGTGGAGCGGCTGTTGGGCTTGAGCTGTGCTTGAGGCCGCCGGCTCGTCGCTTTGGGCCGTTTGGGGTACCCCTGTTATAAGTATTCGTCAGTAGCCCCCGAACCCCCGAGCGATTTCGGCAGATTCGGTTGGGGGTTGAGCTTGGATGAGAATAGTGACTGGGCCTGAGTGGTTGGCCCGATCGACTGTGTCAACGATTTACAGCGGCGTACTCCAACGCATCCGATGGCTGCCTTGGGAATTTGCCTGGGGTATTCAAACCGCCGGGGGCTTTGAATCACCTCGTTGTGCACGCCGCGCATGGCTTGGCGCGCCTCGCCCTTCGTCTTACGGATCGCTGTTCGCGAAGGCGCCGCTTTCCGATGCTTGCATTTAGTTTTGAGACGCTTAATCTCCCTCGCTCGGGTATATAAGGATACTACACCGCTTGAGCGCCAAACCTTTAGCGAGAATCCTTTCTTTTGCTTTTTGAAATGGCTTCGGGCACCTCTAGTTTTCGGTTTTGGTGATGAAGTCGTGGCGTAAGAAGGAGACCTTTGGTGAGCTTTGAAGTACGATCGGGCGATGGCCGAACTCCGAGAGGAAGAAGCTGTAGCCCGTGACGCTGCTGCCGTCGATGCGCTGCTCGAGGTCGTCTCGAGGCTCGAGGTAGCAAGGGGGGCCCTTCTAGAGGCGATGGCGCGAGGGCGCCGACTGTAGTTGGTGCGGCTGCGTCGATGTCGCTGAACGGCAAAAGGCGCGTCGGCGTGCCAGGTTCGGGTGTCCGAGTGCCGTGCCTTGGTCGGCAGGGACGACCGCGATTCCTCCGCGCGAGGTTCGGGTGTCCGAGTGCCGTGCCTTGGTCGGCAGGGACGACCGCGATGCCTCCGCGAGAGATTCGGGTGTCCGAGTGCTAGTTTAACGTCATAGCTGGACCGTGCCGTGGTCGGCAGGGACGACTGCGATGCCTCTGCGCGAGGTTCGGGTGTCCGAGTGCCGTGCCTTGGTCGGCAGGGACGACCGCGATGCCTCCGCGCGAGGTTCGGGTGTCCGAGTGCCGTGCCTTGGTCGGCAGGGACGACCGCGATGCCTCTTCGCGAGGTTCGGGTGTCCGAGTGCTACTTTAACGTCATAGCTGGACCGTGCCGTGGTCGGCTGGGACGACCGCGATGCCTCTGCGCGAGGTTCGGGTGTCCGAGTGCCGTGCCTTGGTCGACAGGGACGACCGCGATGCTTCCGCGCCAGGTTCAGGTGTCCGAGTGCCGTGCCTTGGTCGACAGGGACGACCGCGATGCCTCCGCGCGAGGTTCGGGTGTCCGAGTGCCGTGCCTTGGTCGGCAGGGACGACCGCGATGCCTCCGCGCGAGGTTCGGGTGTCCGAGTGCTAGTTTAACGTCATAGCTGGACCGTGCCGTGGTCAGCAGGGATGACCGCGATGCCTCTGCGCGAGGTTCGGGTGTCCGAGTGCCATGCCTTGGTCAGCAGGGACGACCGCGATTCCTCCGCGCGAGGTTCGGGTGTCCGAGTGCCGTGCCTTGGTCGGCAGGGACGACCGCGATGCCTCGGCGCGAGGTTCGGGTGTCCGAGTGCTAGTTTCACGTCATAGCTGGACCATGCCGTGGTCGGCAAGGACGATTGCGATGCCTCCGCACGAGGTTCGGGTGTCCGAGTGCCGTGCCTTGGTCGGCAGGGACGACCGCGATGCCTCCGCGCGAGGTTCGGGTGTCCGAGTGCCGTGCCTTGGTCGGCAGGGACGACCGCGATGCCTCCGCGCGAGGTTCGGGTGTCCGAGTGCTAGTTTAACGTCATAGCTGGACTGTGTCGTGGTCGGCAGGGACGACCGCGATGCCTCTGCGCGAGGTTCGGGTGTCCGAGTGCCGTGCCTTGGTCGGCAGGGACGACCGTGATGCCTCCGCGCGAGGTTCGGGTGTCCGTGTACCGTGCCTTGGTCGACAGGGACGACCGCGATGCCTCCGCGCGAGGTTCGGGTGTCCGAGTGCCGTGCCTTGGTCGACAGGGACGACCACGATCCCTCCGCGCGAGGTTCGGGTGTCCGAGTGCCGTGCCTTGGCCGGCAGGGACGACCGCGATGCCTCCGCGTGAGGTTCGGGTGTCCGAGTGCCGTGCCTTGGTCGGCAGGGACGACCGCGATGCCTCGGCGCGAGGTTCGGGTGTCTGAGTGCTAGTTTAACGTCATAGCTGGACCGTGCCGTGGTCGGCAGGGACGACCGCGATGCCTCTGCGCGAGGTTCGGGTATTCGAGTGCCGTGCCTTTGTCGACAGGGACAACCGCGATGCCTCTACGCAAGGTTCGGGTGTCCGAGTGCCGTGCCTTGGTCGACAGGGACGACCGCGATGCCTCCGCGCGAGGTTCGGGTGTCCGAGTGCCGTGCCTTGGTCGGCAGGGACGACCGCGATGCCTCCGCGCGAGGTTCGGGTGTCCGAGTGGTAGTTTAACGTCATAGCTGGACCGTGCCGTGGTCGGCAGGGACGACCGCGATGCCTCTGCGCGAGGTTCGGGTGTCCGAGTGCCGTGCCTTGGTCGGCAGGGACGACCGCGATTCCTCCGCGCGAGGTTCGGGTGTCCGAGTGCCGTGCCTTGGACGGCAGGGACGACCGCGATGCCTCGGCGCGAGGTTCGGGTGTCCGAGTTCTAGTTCAACGTCATAGCTGGACCGTGCCGTGGTCGGCAAGGACGACCGCGATGCCTCCGCGCGATGTTCGGGTGTCCGAGTGCCGTGCCTTGGTCGGCAGGGACGACCGCGATTCCTCCGCGCGAGGTTCGGGTGTCCGAGTGCCGTGCCTTGGTCGGCAGGGACGACCGCGATGCCTCCGCGAGAGATTCGGGTGTCCGAGTGCTAGTTTAACGTCATAGCTGGACCGTGCCGTGGTCGGCAGGGACGACCGCGATGCCTCTGCGCGAGGTTCGGGTGTCCGAGTGCCGTGCCTTGGTCGGCAGGGACGACCGCGATGCCTCGGCGCGAGGTTCGGTGTCCGAGTGCTAGTTTAACGTCATAGCCGGACCGCGCCGTGGTCGGCGGGGACGATCGCGATGCCTCTCGCGCGAGGTTCGGGTGTCCGAGTGCCGTGCCTTGGTCGGCGGGACGACCGCTGTTGCCTCTGCGAGGTTCGGTGTCCGAGTGCCGTGCCTTGGTCGGCGAGGGCGACCGCGATGCCTCCGCGCGAGGTTCGTGTCCGAGTGTTAGTTTAACGTCATAGCTGGACCGTGCCGTGGTCGGCAGGGACGACCGCGATGCCTCGGCGCGAGGTTCAGGTGTCCGAGTGTCGTGCCTTTGTCGGCAGGGACGACCGCGATGCCTCCGCACGAGGTTCGGGTGTCCGAGTGCCGTGCCTTGGTCGGCAGGGACGACCACGATGCCTCGGCGCGAGGTTCGGGTGTCCGAGTGCTAGTTTAACGTCATAGCTGGACCGTGCCGTGGTCGGCAGGGACGATCGCGACGCCTCTGCGTGAGGTTCGGGTGTCCGAGTGCCGTGCCTTGGTCGGCAGGGACGACCGCGTTGCCTACGCGCGAGGTTCGGGTGTCCGAGTGCCGTGCCTTGGTCGGCAGGGACGACCGCGATGCCTCCGCGTGAGGTTCGGGTGTCCGAGTGCTAGTTTAACGTCATAGCTGGACCGTGCCGTGGTCGGCAGGGACGACCGCGATGCCTCGGCGCGAGGTTCGGGTGTCCGAGTGTCGTGCCTTGGTCGGCAGGGACGACCGCGATGCCTCTGCGCGAGGTTCGGGTGTCCGAGTGCCGTGCCTTGGTCGGCAGGGATGACCGCGATGCCTCGGCGCGAGGTTCGGGTGTCTGAGTGCTACTTTAACGTCATAGCTGCACCATGCCGTGGTCGGCTGGGACGACCGCGATGCCTCTGCGCGAGGTTCGGGTGTCCGAGTGCCGTGCCTTGGTCGACAGGGACGACCGCGATGCTTCCGCGCCAGGTTCGGGTGTCCGAGTGCCGTGCCTTGGTCGACAGGGACGACCCCGATGCCTCCGCGCGAGGTTCGGGTGTCCGAGTGCCGTGCCTTGGTCGGCAGGGACGACCGCGATGCCTCCGCGCGAGGTTCGGGTGTCCGAGTGCTAGTTTAACGTCATAGCTGGACCGTGCCGTGGTCGGTAGGGACGACCGCGATGCCTCTGCGCGACGTTCGGGTGTCCGAGTGCTATGCCTTGGTCGGCAGGGACGACCGCGATTCCTCCGCGTGAGGTTCGGGTGTTCGAGTGCCGTGCCTTGGTCGGCAGGGACGACCGCGATGCCTCGGCGCGAGGTTCGGGTGTCCGAGTGCTAGTTTCACGTCATAGCTGGACCGTGCCGTGGTCGGCAAGGACGAATGCGATGCCTCCGCACGAGGTTCGGGTGTCCGAGTGCCGTGCCTTGGTCGGCAGGGACGACCGCGATGCCTCCGCGCGAGGTTCGGGTGTCCGAGTGCCGTGCCTTGGTCGGCAGGGACGACCGCGATGCCTCCGCGCGAGGTTCGGGTGTCCGAGTGCTAGTTTAACGTCATAGCTGGACCGTGTCGTGGTCGGCAGGGACGACCGCCTTGCCTCTGCGCGAGGTTCGGGTGTCCGAGTGCCGTGCCTTGGTCGGCAGGGACGACCGTGATGCTTCCGCGCGAGGTTCGGGTGTCCGTGTACCGTGCCTTGGTCGGCAGGGACGACCGCGATGCCTCCGCGCGAGGTTCGGGTGTCCGAGTGCCGTGCCTTGGTCGACAGGGACGACCGCGATGCCTCCGCGCGAGGTTCGGGTGTCCGAGTGCTGTGCCTTGGTCGGCAGGGACGACCGCGATGCCTCCGCGCGAAGTCCGGGTGTCCGAGTGCCGTGCCTTGGTCGGCAAGGACGACCGCGATGCCTCGGCGCGAGGTTCGGGTGTCTGAGTGCTAGTTTAACGTCATAGCTGGACCGTGCCGTGGTCGGCAAGGACGACCGCGATGCCTCTGCGCGAGGTTCGGGTATCCGAGTGCCGTGCCTTTGTCGACAGGGACGACCGCGATGCCTCTGCGCAAGGTTCGGGTGTCCGAGTGCCGTGCCTTGGTCGACAGGGACGACCGCGATGCCTCCGCGCGAGGTTCGGGTGTCCGAGTGCCGTGCCTTGGTCGGCAGGGACGTCCGCGATGCCTCCGCGCGAGGTTCGGGTGTCCGAGTGCTAGTTTAACGTCATAGCTGGACCGTGCCGTGGTCGGCAGGGACGACCGCGATGCCTCTGCGCGAGGTTCGGGTGTCCGAGTGCCGTGCCTTGGTCGGCAGGGCGACCGCGATTCCTCCGCGCGAGGTTCGGTGTCCGGTGCCGTGCCTTGGACGGCGAGGACGACCGCGATGCCTCGGCGCGAGGTTCGGTGTCCGAGTTCTAGTTTAACGCCATAGCTGGACCGCGCCGTGGTCGGCAAGGGCGACCGCGATGCCTCCGCGCGATGTTCGGTGTCCGAGTCTTTGTGTCTTGGTCGGCCGACGACCGCGATTCCTCCGCGAGGTTCGGTGTCCGAGTGCCGCGCCTTGGTCGGCGGGGACGACCGCGATGCCTCCGCGAGATTCGGTTGTCCGAGTGCTAGTTTAACGCCATAGCCGACCGTGCCGTGGTCGGCGGGGGCGACCGCGATGCCTCTGCGAGGTTCGGTGTCCGAGTGTCGTGCCTTGGTCGGCAGGGACGACCGTGATGCCTCCGCGCGAGGTTCGGTTGTCCGTGTGCCGTGCTTTGGTCGGCAGGGACGACCGCGATGCCTCTGCGCGAGGTTCGGGTGGCCGAGTGCCGTGCCTTGGTCGACAGGGACGACCGCGATGCCTCGGCGCGAGGTTCGGGTGTCCGAGTGCTAGTTTCACGTCATAGCTGGACCGTGCCGTGGTCGGCAAGGACGATTGCGATGCCTCCGCGCGAGGTTCGGGTGTCCGAGTGCCGTGCCTTGGTCGGCAGGGACGACCGCGATGCCTCCGCGAGGTTCGGTGTCCGAGTGCCGTGCCTTGGTCGGCAGGGGCGACCGCGATGCCTCCGCGAGGTTCGGTGTCCGAGTGCTAGTTTAACGCCATAGCCGGACCGTGTCGTGGTCGGCAGGACGCGACCGCCTTGCCTCTGCGCGAGGTTCGGGTGTCCGAGTGCCGTGCCTTGGTCGGCAGGGACGACCGTGATGCTTCCGCGCGAGGTTCGGGTGTCCGTGTACCGTGCCTTGGTCGGCAGGGACGACCGCGATGCCTCCGCGCGAGGTTCGGGTGTCCGAGTGCCGTGCCTTGGTCGACAGGGACAACCGCGATGCCTCCGCGCGAGGTTCGGGTGTCCGAGTGCTGTGCCTTGGTCGGCAGGGACGACCGCGATGCCTCCGCGCGAAGTCCGGGTGTCCGAGTGCCGTGCCTTGGTCGGCAAGGACGACCGCGATGCCTCGGCGCGAGGTTCGGGTGTCTGAGTGCTAGTTTAACGTCATAGCTGGACCGTGCCGTGGTCGGCAAGGACGACCGCGATGCCTCTGCGCGAGGTTCGGGTATCCGAGTGCCGTGCCTTTGTCGACAGGGACGACCGCGATGCCTCTGCGCAAGGTTCGGGTGTCCGAGTGCCGTGCCTTGGTCGACAGGGACGACCGCGATGCCTCCGCGAGGTTCGGTGTCCGAGTGCCGCGCCTTGGTCGGCGAGGACGTCGCGATGCCTCCGCGCGAGGTTCGGTGTCCGAGTGCTAGTTTAACGTCATAGCTGGACCGTGCGTGGTCGGCAGGGACGACCGCGATGCCTCTGCGCGAGGTTCGGGTGTCCGAGTGCCGTGCCTTGGTCGGCAGGGACGACCGCGATTCCTCCGCGCGAGGTTCGGGTGTCCGAGTGCCGTGCCTTGGACGGCAGGGACGACCGCGATGCCTCGGCGCGAGGTTCGGGTGTCCGAGTTCTAGTTTAACGTCATAGCTGGACCGTGCCGTGGTCGGCAAGGACGACCGCGATGCCTCCGCGCGATGTTCGGGTGTCCGAGTGCTGTGTCTTGGTCGGCTGGGACGACCGCGATTCCTCCGCGCGAGGTTCGGGTGTCCGAGTGCCGTGCCTTGGTCGGCAGGGACGACCGCGATGCCTCCGCGCGAGATTCGGTTGTCCGAGTGCTAGTTTAACGTCATAGCTGGACCGTGCCGTGGTCGGCAGGGACGACCGCGATGCCTCTGCGCGAGGTTCAGGTGTCCGAGTGTCGTGCCTTGGTCGGCAGGGACGACCGTGATGCCTCCGCGCGAGGTTCGGTTGTCCGTGTGCCGTGCTTTGGACGGCAGGGACGACCGCGATGCCTCTGCGCGAGGTTCGGGTGGCCGAGTGCCGTGCCTTGGTCGACAGGGACGACCGCGATGCCTCCGCGCGAGGTTCGGGTGTCCGAGTGCCGTGCCTTGGTCGACAGGGACGACCGCGATGACTCCGCGCGAGGTTCGGGTGTCCGAGTGCCGTGCCTTGGTCGGCAGGGACGACCGCGATGCCTCCGCGCGAGGTTCGGGTGTCCGAGTGCTAGTTTAACGTCATAGCTGGACCGTGCCGTGGTCGGCAGGGACGACGGCGATGCCTCTGCGCGAGGTTCGGGTGTTCGAGTGCCGTGCCTTGGTCGGCAGGGACGACCGCGATTCCTCCGCGCGAGGTTCGGGTGTCCGAGTGCCGTGCCTTGGTCGGCAGGGACGACCGCGATGCCTCCGCGCGAGGTTCGGGTGTCCGAGTGCTAGTTTAACGTCCATAGCCGACCGCGCCGTGGTCGGCAAGGACGACCGCGATGCCTCCGCGAGGTTCGGGTGTCCGAGTCGCCGTGCCTTGGTCGGCAGGACGACCGCGATGCCTCCGCGTGAGGTTCGGGTGTCCGAGTGCCGTGCCTTGGTCGGCAGGGACGACCGCGATGCCTCCGCGCGAGGTTCGGGTGTCCGAGTGCTAGTTTAACGTCATAGCTGGACCGTGCCGTGGTCGGCAGGGATGATCGCGATGCCTCTGCGCGAGGTTCAGGTGTTTAAGTGTTGTGCCTTGGTCGGCAGGGACGACCGTGATGCCTCCGCGCGAGGTTCGGGTGTCCGTGCGCCGTGCCTTGGTCGGCAGGGACGACCGCTGAACCTCGGCGCGAGGTTCAGGTGTTCGAGTGCTAGTTTAACGTCATAGCTGGACCGTGGGCTCGTTTTACGTCGTTGCTGGACGTGGGCACGTTTTACGTCGTAGCTGGACGTGGGCTCGCTTTCGTCGTAGCCGGGCGTGGGCATCCATCCGCAGTCCTCGCCCGCGAGGGTAGCTGCGAGAGGAGTGGTCGCCGCCTATCCCACACGATACCCCATCCGCAGTGTGGGACCCGGAGGGGTGAGCGACGCGCTACATCGCGTTGGTTTGAACGCCGTGCTCATGGAGCTTATAATGTAGTCCGAGCTGGTCTGGAAGGTCCCGCCCAAGGGGACCCTTCCGAGCGGTCGTCCCACGCAGGGTGTCCCGCCCCGCCGTGGGGCGACGATAAGAAACCTTTCTCTACTCAATCTCAGATGGGCCTGGGTCGTCCGCCGACCCAGAGGCACACCGGCCGTCGCTCATCGATGAAGTATGGCCTCGACGCGAGTAGAGGTGATTGGGTCGTCACCGACCTAACCGAGGCCCACCGTGGCTCACCTCATACTTGCCCTTCGCTCAAGTTTTGTTTGGGCGGCCTTATGCCCATCCGTGAGGTTGGCCTTTGAACCCACGCTTTTAGTGGGCCCTGGCGCAAGCCACGAGCTTTTGCTGCTTTAGGGCCGCAGCCGCCCGGGCCGGCCTCAGACGCGCCCTGAGCAACCGCCCCGCCTCAAGGTGGAGACCGAGAGGTCACAGGGCGACCGCCCGGGCGATGTCTTTATATTCTGCCGTTTTGTCGATTAAATGCGGAGTGGAATTGGAAACCGGAGTTACCAGTCGGGCGTGAGTGACGCGACGCTCGCCGAGGGGGTGCACATTACGCCGGCGCCCGCTGGCCTCTATATATCGTTGTCGGGCGCTTTGAGTAGTTACGCTTGCTTGCTTTCTCGCCTCCGTCCCTAAGAAAAAAAGGAAAAGAAAGAGCTAAGGAAAAGAAAACTCACCTTCTCTTCTCCTCGCCTTCCGCCGCTTTTTACAAGGATGTCGTGGCCGAGTGCTCGCCAGGCCACCCGCGCTTGGCTTGGTGAAGAAGGGCTTCCTCCCTGCGCAAGATCTCTCCGGTTGGAGGGTGCCGACAGGAGCGGCTGCCCCCTCGCCGGGGGACGACGAGGTCGTGGTGCTTGCCTCTTTCTTTGAGCGCGGCTTCGGCTTGCCGCTGCACCCGTTCGTCCGGGGGCTGCTCTTCCACTACAAGGCGGAGGCGCACCATCTTAACCCCAACGGGGTCCTCCACATCGCCATATTCATCACGCTCTGCGAGGCTTTCCTGGGAATCGAGCCGCATTGGGCGCTGTGGAGGCATTTCTTCCAAGCGAGGCTCTGGAAGGACAAGCCAACGGACGCCGCGGCGCCTATTGGTGGCCTGGCCCTCCAGCTTCGGTCCGGCCGGAGCACGGAGTACCTCGAGGTCAAGCTGCCTTCGTCCAACAAGGGATGGCGCTCTGAGTGGTTCTATGCTCAGAACGTCGGAGATAGCGCCCCGCCCTTCACCGGCAAACTTCCCGTGGCGGGGGAGGAGTGGAACTGGGGCGTCGTGAAGCGAGAGAAGAATAAGGTGGCCCTGATCGTGGAGCAGGTCAGGGCCCTAAGGAGGCAAGGGCTCACCGGGGACGCGGTCGTGCGTGCCTTCATGAGGATGCGCGTGCAACCTCTTGCGCACAGACCCCGCCCCCTATTTCGGTATGAGCAGGCGTCCGACCGGATGAGGATGGCGGAGCCTGAGCTGGTCACGACGGAGGTCGAAGCCCGGGTGGCCACCATCATGGGAGGAAGCGCTATGGAGGCGACGGGCGGCCACCCGGAGCCATTCTCGGCGGCACATCCTCCAAATCTGGTAGGTCGGTCGGACTTCTTCCCGCCCTTCTTTTCTTTGCGTTTAACACCTGGTCTGACCAGTGCTTTTTATCTTCCAGGGGCTCTTGGGCATGTCCTCCCGGGCGCCGCTCCCGGGAGATAAGGAGGCGAGGACGGCAGCCCGAGCGAAGGCCGCGGAGCTCGACTCCTCCCGCAAGAAGCGGAAGGAGGAGAGGAGGAAGAAGAAGAAGGAGCGCGCGGCGAGGGCCGCGCGAGGTGAGGACGTGTCGGAGGCCACTGCTGTGGGTGCAACCTCCATCGATAGCAGCGGAAGCACCCCCGGTCACGCAGCGTCGTGGGTTCCCTCGACCGCCGACCGTGCGCGGTCCGGCGTGGACTGCCGGAGGGCGACACCACAGCTCCGCGGCCGAGGAGCTCGGCGAGGGCGCACCGTCGCGGTCGCCATTATCGTCGCGCCCAGCGGAGGCGGCCGAAGCGGCCGGCAGACCGCCCTCGGAGGGGGACCGCGAAGAGGTGTGCCTGCCGCGCACCCGCTCGGCTCAGTAAGTACTTCTCTTCTTTTGTTCAAACATTTTTGCGTAAAAGCCGCCGAACCGCTTTTAAGTGTTTTATGGCGCACGGCGCCTATACGGTGTGACCGTGGCGCGTCTGCGCGCGGCTCGCAAGGGACAAAGGCGCAGAGGTTCCAGAGGCGCCCTATCGGTCGGCGCCGATCGTGGTCTTGGCGGCGGAGCGCGCCGCCACGAGGCCGAGGCTGCGAGGAGCTCCCGACGCCGATTGGGGACACCGCCGTCGACGCGGTCATCCTCGCGGAGGAAGAGATGGCGGTGCCGCCGGCGATCGTCTTGCCGAGAGGCGGCGCAGCTGTGCAGGTGCCCGACCCTCGCCCGGGAGGTGCCGACCGAGGTCACCGGGCGAGGTCGACGAGGGGACTCCGGGACTGGGCCACCATCGCCATCGATGGTGCTCGACGGTAGCGCCCGCCCGAATGGATGACCGGGGCTCTCGCTGCCGAGAGGCCCCCAGTCGGGTCGGTGGCGGAGCGAAGAGAGCGAGTGGGTCGCTCTTGACAAAGCGCTCGACGCCGGCGCGGAGATGGAGCAGTCCGAAGATTTGACTTTGTCCGAATCTTCCACCGAGCGTTGGACGCGATGGCCGGGGGACTCCGGCCGATTAGTTTGGTAAGTTGACGAAAGAACCCAACTTGTAAAATTATAACGCACGCGCCGTGAGACTAACGGATAGTCCGCATCTTGCAGCATCTGCGGGCTTGCTCGGAGGGCAAAGCTGAGCTTCTGCGGCGCTCGGACATCCAGCGGGCGGCTGCCGTGGAAGAGTGCGACCGGCTGCGCCTTGAGTTGCGCTTAGCTCAAGGGGCGCTGAACGTGAGGCGGTCGGAGGCGCGGTCCGCCAGAGTTGGAGGGGCCACTAAGGCTCTCTTCGACGAGCGCTGAGGCCCGATCCACGAGGACGAAGGTGGCAGAGCTCGAGTCCTCCCTGGCAGAGGCTACCAGCGCTAGGGACGCCGCCACCGCCGCAGAGGGGGTAGCGCAAGAGCAGGCAACCCGTCTGCGGACTGAGCGAGACCAAGCTCGGATGGACGCCGGCCGAGTCCGCTCCGAGCGGGAGGCCGCTCGGAAAGACCTGACCTCCTTGAGGACCTCCTACGAGGCGCTCAAGCAGGAGGTCGGCGACCTGGTGAACTCCGCGACCGGTAAGGGTCTCAACTTCTTATTCGATTCTGTGGCGCGCCAGTGAAGTCGTGATCATCCGCGCCGCCCATCTCTGAGGTGCGAGAAGAACTTGGGCCTCGCGGTCGAGGAGCGGAAGGACACCCTGCAGGCCCGTGACGAAGCGGTCACGGCGCGGGACGCGGCTCTGGCGGCGCTGAAGGTTGCCGAAGAGGGTCGGGCCGAGTTGGCCGTAATCGAGGCCTTCGCAAGGCCGCCAGACGTGCGCCGGTCCTGGAGCAACGGGCGGGCCGAAGTGCTCTGGCGCCCTCGCTAACCCGAGTGCCGGAGCGCGTCGAGAGGGCGATGATTGTTGGCGTGGCGCTTGGAGCTTCCTCGGCGCTGGTCAACACCATCTCGCACTATGATGGAATTGACCTCGCGGTGGTGAGCAGCGGCGTCGCCGGGAATCGGACCGACGGAGAGATCGATGTTTCGAGCTTTGGTCGAGCCGCACGCCGGAGATTGCCACCATGTCTCGCCAGAGGTCGCCTCGAAGAAGAACAAAGCGCTAGATTTATCCTTCTTTTAATTGTAAAGACTATTATTCTTGTAAACAATCTTTAAGTTTAACAAGTTCGATGACGCCTCTTGCCCTTTTGTGTTTCGTGAATGTTTGACCGGCCATAGCCTTAAGGACCGCAAGGGTCACTTACGCGTGAGGTCGGGTTGCTTCGAGGGGCCAAGAGGATAGGAATCTTGGTTACTCACAGCTTATGCGCACTTGTGAGGAGAGGAGTATTCTCGATCGACAAAAGATCGCTCCACTTGGGCATTTTCTTCTTCCGCTGTGCGCCGTAACCATAGCCGGGCGAGGCCATAGCACTCGGTCGAGAGGATTACCGCGGGGAGGACGCGTGATCGATCGGGTTCCGACCATACGAGCGCGTGAGTTAGCCGAGTTGGCGCGAGGAGGAGTGTTCCCGATCGACTAAAAGGCCGCTCCACTCGGGCACTTCCTTCTTCCACGAAGCGCTACTTAGCAACCATAGCCGCTGGGGCGTAGGCCGTAACGCTTGGGTCGAGAGGGTTATCGCTCGGGATGGACCTTGTGGTCGGTCGGGTCACCGACGCGCATAAACGCCACGAGCGGCTGACCAACGGGCGTCATGGCAGCCCCGAGCGTCGCAGGGCGACCAGGTGCTCGGAAAGGTAAAGGTAAAGACCATGCCAGGAAAAAAGAAAAGAGTTTAGGGATAGAATCGCCTTAACTTTTCTATGTTCCAAGCGTTCGGAAGGATGCGACCGTCGGAGTCCTTGAGTCGAAAGGTGCCAGGTCGGAGAACCTCTACGACGATGAAGGGGCCTTCCCTGGGCGGCGACAGCTTGTGCTTGTCCTTGCTGGTTTGGACCCGTCGTAGGACTAGGTCGCCAGCGCTGAAGGATCGCCCTCGAACCTGGCGGCTGTGGTAGCGCCGCAGAGCTTGTTGATATTTGGCCGATCGCAGGATGGCCATGTCATGCGCCTCGTCGAGCCGGTCGATGGCGTCTTGTTGTGAGGCGAGCCCCCGAGCCTCATCGAAGGCTTGTAGTCTTGGGGCGCTATACCTGTGTCCGCTTGTAAGACGGCTTCAACGCCAACACCATGAAGAACGGTAAACCCGTCCGCCGGTGGGCGTGGTCCGCAGCTCCAGAGGACGGAGGGCAGCTCGGCCACCCACCGCCCGCCGGCGCTTGAGCCGACTAAAGATCCGTGGCTTGAGTCCTGAAGGATCATGCCGTTCGCACGCTCGACCGGCCGTTAGTTCGCGGATGGGCCACGGCTGCCCAATCGACACGGATGTTGAAATCGTCGCAGTAACTCGAGGAACTCCTTCCCGTGAACTGCGTTCCGCTGTCGCCGGTGATGATGGAGTTTGGAACTCCGAACCAAAAACGATGTCGTGGAAGAAGATGGCCGCCAGCCGACGTGACGCCACGATCGGCTTGGCCTCTATCCACTTGGTGAATTTGTCCACCGCGACTAGGAGATGAGTAAAGCCCCGGGCGCTTTCTTGAAGGGCCCGACCAGATCGACTTCCAAACCGCAAACGCCGTAATGGGATTGTCTCGCAAGGCCCGAGCCGCGATGCGTCTCACGGCAAAGAATTGGCACCCTTCGCAGCGCACGACCGCTTTCGGCGTCGGACACGGCGGTCGCCAATAAAAACCTTGTCGAAGGCCTTTCCAACGAGGGATCGGGTGCGATGGTGGCCGCAGACCCGCCATGGATATCGAGCGGCATTTGCTTCCCTTGGTCGGTCTCGACGCACTCGAGGACCCGCAGGGACTCCTCTTGTAAAGGTCCGGCCACTGTAACAAAAGATTTTGCCGCCGAGCGAGGCGCCGCCTCGGTCGGGTCGAGGAGCGCCCGTCCGTCAAACGGTTGATGAAGAGCTTCCTCCAGTCGAACTCGGCGGCTAGCACGCTGCGGTTCGACCCGGCCAAACCCACGCCCGACCGCTCGGCGGTTGGGGTGACCGTGCTAGGTGAATCGAGATCGCTCGCCACCAAGTCCACCGATGGAAGGTTGAAGGAGGTCGCAGACGAAGATCCCGGTGGATCGACCCTGCTGGAGGCAAGATTGGCTAGGCAATCGGCCTCACCGCTGTATCGTCAGTAGCGTGGTGGAGCTCGAAACCCTTGAACCGCTCCTCGAGCTTGCGTATTTCCGACAAGACGCAGCCATACGGACGCCTCGGGCCCGCCTTCATGACCTGGTCGACGACAAGCTTGGAGTCCCATGGACGCATAGTCGGCGAAGCGCCGAGGTCGGCAACGATCCGAGACCGCTGACGAGCCTCGTACTCGGCGATATTGTTGGTCGCGTCAAAGAGCAACCTTATGGCGACAGTTTGTTCCCGAGTGGGAAATGATGATTTACCCAGCGCCGCGCCGCTCTTTGGTGTAGGATAAATCAGTACATTGTCCAAGACTCGGTCTTCGACATCGTGGCGCTGGCTTCGGTCCACTCGGCGACGGTCGCCGTGGCTGCGACGGATCGCCGTCCGAGGGCGTATGTTATGCCGTGGCATCGAGCTCGAGCGCCCACTTGGCTATCCTCCCGAGGCGCCGCGATTGTGGGCGATCTCGCCAGCGAGACGCGGTCACCACGGCGATGGCGTCGCCGATCAAGTAATGGACGAAGCTTTCTCTTGGCGATGAGCACCGCGTAGGCGACTTCTCGCACTGCGGTACCGAGCCTTGACTCGAAAAGAACTCACGATGAAGTAGACCGTCGCTGTACCTTGAGTTCACGGCCTTCCTCCGCTCGTTCCACCACAAGGGCCGACCGACGACTTGAGCAGTGGGCGCGATGTAGAGGAGCACGGTTCGCCTGGTGCCGGGCGACTCAGACCGAGGTGAAGATAGGAAGGCCTTCAGCGCGTGAGGGCTTCGAGCCTCCCGGGTCCAATCAAGCGGTCGGATTTCTTGAGCAACAGAGTGGCATTCGCGCCGCCAAGACGACACACGAACGGCTCAAGGCGGTAAGGCACCCGCTAGCCTCGGACCCCTTTGAGATTAGGGATCGGGCCCATCCTTGCGATCGCCGAGATCTTCTCCCGATTGGCCTCGATACTCGCCGAGACGATGAAGCCGAGCAGCTTCCCTTTGGGGACCCCGAAGACGCATTTCTCGGGGTTGAGCTTTATACGGAACCGTCGAAGATTCGCGAAGGTTTCTTCCAGGTCGGCAATAAGGTCGTGCGCATTCCTGGTCTTCACGACGATGTCGTCAACGTAGGCCTCAACGCTGCGCCGATCCGTTGTTGAAGCATGTTTGCATACATCGCTGGTATGTAGCGCCCGCGTTCTTGAGGCCGAACGTCATTGTAACGTAGCAGAACGAGCCGAACGGCGTGATGAAGGAAGTTGCGAGTTGGTCGGACTCCTTCAGTGCTATCTGGTGGTAGCCTGAGTAGGCATCCAGAAAGGAAAGGGACTCGCACCCCGCGGTGGAGTCGATGACTTGGTCGATGCGAGGCAAGGGGAACGGGTCTTTGGGACACACTTTGTTGAGACTCGTATAGTCAACACACATTCTCCATTGCCTATTTTTCTTTTTTACGAGTACAGGATTGGCCAGCCACTCGGGGTGGCGGACCTCTTTTATAAACCCTGCAGCCAAAAGCTTGGCAATCTCTTCCCCTATGGTCCTGCGCCTCTCGCCGTCGAGCGGCGCAGCGCTGGGCGACCGCTTCAACCCGGTCTGATGCTCAAGGAGTGCTCAGCGACTTCCCTTGGGATTCCTGGCATGTCGGAGGACCTCCATGCGAAGACGTCTTTGTTGGCGCAGAGGAAGTCGACGAGCGCGTTTTCCTATTTGGCGGGGCGTGGTTTCGACCAAGACGGTCTTGGTCTGATCACGTGGATCGACCGCGACCTTCTTCGTGTCCTCGGCGGACTTGAGGATCCCGCCCGACTTGCCGGACTCGGGGCGACTCGAGGCTTCCTCCCGAGGTTGTTGAGTTCGGCAGACGCGATGATCGCCGAGGCAAGCTCACAATCGCCCGGCGAGCTGTAGGCGAGCCGGAAAGATGATGCCACGGTGATGATTCCTCGTGGCCCGCATCTTCGCCTGAGGTAGGCGAGCCGGGATCGCCATGAACTTGGCGAGCATGGCCGCCCAAGATAGCGTGATAGAGCCGGGAAATCCACAACCTCAAAAGTGAGGATCTCGGTGCGGAAATTCCCTGGTTCTCCAAAGGTGACGGGCAGGTCGACCTGCCCGAGCGGATGGGCCTGCTGGCCAGGGATGATGCCGTGGAAAGGAGCCTTGCTCGGTCGGAGACTCGAGCGAGGAATCCCCATGGCGTCGAGCGTCTCCACGTAGAGGATGTTGAGGCCGCTGCCGCCATCCATGAGCACCTTGGTGAGGCGCTTCTTTCCCACGATGGGGTCGACCACCAGCGGGTATCTTCCCTACCGGGATGTGGTCGGGGTGATCAGCCCGATCGAAGGTGACCGGGAACACTGACCACCGGAGGTATTGAGGGACGGCTAGTGAGGCGGTGTGGACCTCACGGTAGGCGAGTTTGAGCCGACGCTTGTCGGCATAGCACGCCGGTCCGCCAAAGATCATGAGGCAGCCGTCGGGCTCGGGGAACTCGTCGTCCACCTTCTTCTCCACGGCCCGTGGGGCCGTGGCGGGCTTCTTTCCTTTGCCCCGCGTCGTGGGGCGCAGAAAGAAGTGCCTCGTGACTTCGCAGCCCGTACTTATGTTTGACGGGAACCCGTGGTTTGGGCACCGGCCGTCCATCGCCTCGAAGTGGTCAGCGCGACGGCCACCGCACTCCATCGCTGGCGAGGCGGTCGACGATGGCGACCACTTGAGACTCGCGGATCTGCTTTCTATGCCGCCCGCTTGCTCCGAGCGGTCGGAAGGGGTCCGATCGGACGCCGGGCCCTTGCTGGGCCTTTCCTTCTTCGAAGATAGTCCCACACCCCTCGCCGAGGCGTGGTTGGTGGCGATGTCGAGGAGCTCCTGGTGGTCCCGGCTTGAGATACCCACCTTGTGCACCAAGGCCTTGCAGAGGTGCCGATGAATGCTCCCACGACATCGGCGTCGGAGATGTCGGGAGCTCGTTGCATTGGCGGAAAACCGCGGATGTAATCTCGAGGGTTTCTCCGGCTGCCGCTTGCAGCCCTTCAGTCCCAGGAGCTGCCGGGCGCTTGTAAGTGCCGAAGTTGCCGACGAAGAGGGTCTTCAAGTCACCCGGCCTCGATGGTTTTGGCGGGCAAGTACTCGAGCCAAGCTCGCCGAGTCCGCAAGGTAGATGGGGAGGTACCGATGATGAAGAGATCATCCGCCGCCCCCGCCCGACATGCGAGCCGGTAGTCTTCGCCGCACACAGGTTCGTGGCCCCAATGTACTTGGCGATGTTGGTGGGCGCCGGACCGCAGTGGAAATCCGCTGACGGATCCTCGCGTAAAGCCCGCGTCCGGACCATCGGGCTTGGGCTGCGGCGGTGGCGCCCGCCATCCACAACACGTGAGTGGACGGCCTCCTCCGCCGCCTTTCTCCGCGCCGAGGGTGGCGCGAACGCCGAGGCGCCGCCGAGGTGTTGGCGCATCAGGCGCGCAAGGCACGGGTGGTTCGTGGTACGGCGCCGCTTTGCCGACCACCGGCCGAGCGGCGGTGCGGGCCCGGTGGCGAGGTGGCGCCGAGCGGTAGGAGCCGAGGCTCGCACGTGTTGCATGGCCGCACGCCCATCGCCCCGGAGGTTCTGCACGTGGCTTTGGCCTCCGGGTCACCGGCCCGGAGGCCTCGGCAAGATTGCACCGCGCCACATTCTCGCTTGCATGGGGAAGAACAGAGGGTCCGCTTGATTCTCCCGCCACCAGTGGTGTACCCGCCACGCATGTCCGCGCGTCGGCTGGGCACTGGCTGGGTTTCGGCTCATCCCGCCTGTGTTAGCTCGAGTCGGTCGAGCTCGACCCTCGCTTATCCACTCCTCGCGATGTCGCTGGAGTTCGGCGTGGCGAGCTTGAGCGCGTTCATCACGCTCGCGCTGGTGTTCCTCCTCCTGCGCCTCAGTGCGCCGGATGGGGGCCCCCGTAACCGCGGGGGTTGTGATTAAATCGACCGTGCTCGCCATGTTGCACTCGCGAGAGTGCCGCCCTCGGGCAGGGTATTCCGTGTCGGAGCTGGAGTCGTGGCTGGAAGAGTCTTCCAGCAGCTCGTGGATGGAGGCCGACATGTAGCCAGCCATCGCCACAAGTTGTGAGCCTCACCGGGTGACAGGTCACCGCCGCCCACGGAGCTTCGCCGACGTGGTGGAGCGCTCCCCAGGCTCCGGTTTTGGGACTCGCAGGGGCGCCCCAAGCCGGAGCTTGGCGAAGTCGTCGGAGATGGCGCCCAAGCTTTCAGTGAGCGCCTGGCCTCCGGTGGTGGCGGGGATGAGCGTAAGCCCTCCCGCTGAGGTGACGGCAAAGTTGAGGGAGCCGAAGCGGATCTGGCTCCCCGACGCAGTCATGCCGTCGCGGGTGGAAGATGCCATCAGGGAGGCAAGCGGAATCCGGAGATGGCGATGAAGACGCGCGAAAACCCCTACCTGGCGCGCCAACTGTCGACGTTTCGAGCACCGGCAAGTAAATTTGTAAGTCTAAGGGGCCGCGCGTTCCACTCCCTGAATGGTTAGACTCAGAAGTCCAAGATGTATACTGGTTCGGGCCGAAGGTCCCTACTCCAGTTCGTGTGGCGGCGTTGTATTCCCTTCAGTACAGATGACTGCACAAAGTTTAAAAGTGAGAGTGCTAATGGCTTAGCGAGATGGGTTCGATTGCGATCCCCCTCTCCTACGGGGGTTCCCGCCTCCTTTTATACGAAAGGAGGGGGCAGGTTACATCGAGAATTGAAAGAGGACAAGATGACTGTAACATCCCAAAATTTGGCTTAATTAAGTTTTTATTGCTTAAATGTGCATTTATGATTTTCTGGAATTTATTTGGATTTTTCTGGATTTATTTGAAATCAAGTTTATTGCCTTGTATTCAAATCTATTTAAATCTGTGCAAAGTTAAAATAAAGTTTTGCCAAAAATATTTTATTTGAGTCCAGAATGTCTCAAAGTATTTTTGAGATTTTTCTTGGATTTTCCTAATAGTTTTATTGCCTAAAATAAATAAAACGAATTTCGAATTAATTTAATTGAGAAACCTTTTGAAAAAGCGTGAATGCGAACGGGCCGCCCATGCAATCGCGGCCCAGATAGCCCGTCGCGCCTACTTCGCCAAAACCCTAGGCCTAAGAAATCCCGACCGTTGGATCGAGACCCAACGGCCGAGATCTCGCCGCGTCGTTGGCGCTTCGGGGCGTTGATTGAGCGACGCGTGGGCGTCCGGATGAAGCCGCTGTCGTCTTTCCGAAGTCGCCGCCGAGTCCGCCGCCACGAGCCGTCTTCGAGTCCGGGCGACACGCCTTCCGTCTGCGCTATTTAAAGCGCCGACGCGGCACGGAACCCCTACCTCGCGCGCGCATCTTTTCCAAAGCCCGAGGCTCGTGTCGCCGCTGCTCGCCGAGGGAGCTCGCGGAGTGGAGGTCCTTGCCGCGTGGTTTCGCTTCGGTTTAAATCGCCGCCGTTGATCTTTCGCCGTCACCGTGCCACCATCGAGATCGCCAAACCGCGCGCCGGATCCGTGAAGAGTCATCGCCGCTTAAATCGCGAACGCCGTGAGCCGAGGTCGCCGTTCTCACGTCCGGTGAAGTTGCGCCGCGCTGCCATCGCCACGCTGAAGCTTCGAGCCGCCGGATCTCCAGTGAAGGGTCTAGATCGTGCCACGACGCCGCAAGAACAGTGAACGTCTCTGGTAAGCGCTGACCGTTAGATCTAGATCCCGCGGCGGGTGTGCTGCCACGTCGCGTGAGATCGGTAGCCGTCCGATCAAACCCGCGCGCTAGATCGCACCGTCGTTGCAACCAATCGTGACTCGCGCGCGTGTCGGCGCAAGCATCGAGCGCCATGGACGCGTCTGCGGTGAACCAACCCAACGCCGTGGACCGGTCTATATGCCGACACGTGGCGTCGTCCGATTGGTTTGAATCAGGGCTGATGTCATGCCGACGTCATAAACCGGTTTTTCGTAATAAAAACAAATCATTAAATTCGAATTTCGATTTTCGATTTCATATTTATTTTAAACTTCAAAAGACTATATCTTTTGCATCGTAACTCGGTTTGAGTGATTCAAATTTCTACAAATTTGTAAAATTGAGATCTATTTAATGGTGGATTTTATTTGATTTTTGGAGTTCAATTGCTCTCTGTTTTGGTATTTATTTGCTTTTCTTCTTCGATACGCGTGAGACGTTGAATTGTGCGACGTTTGGAGGAAGATCCAACAACTCAAGAGCAAGCTTCAGATCAAGATCAGGACCTATTCTAAGGCAAGTTGTGCTTTGATCATGTTGAACCCATGTTTATAAAATTGCTATGTTTGTTTTACAATATTGCATATATTTCAAGTATACAATTGTTTCAAATTAGATTGGGTTTAGCTAAAATACAGATTGATCTATACCCTACCTTGTCATTGTATGCCATGATTCATTGTCACCCTAGATTGGTTTAATATAGTTGATTAGTAACTATGATCAACATTGGAGGTTAGTCCGTATTAGTTGCTTAGCCTTGCCACGCCATCACATGTGTCGAATCATTGATAATTAATCTTGATTAATGGAATATGGAACAATGTTATGAACTTGTGTGTCATGTGGAATCACACGATGAGATTGAGTTGTTGTGGCGAGTCATGTCACGCAACGATGTTGAATTGTTGATGGCACGTGGTGCTTGGTAATCAACCGGGTGATAATCACTTAGATTGGGGCAAGTGGCAAGGCGCTAGTATGCCAAGGTGGGCCCAATGGGCGAGGGTATGTGGAAGTCTTGCCTTGATCACACTAAGGACTTAACCTTGCAAGCCTTTGACCCGAGTCAATCATGCAACCACATGTTGTAATGGGACAAATTAGTCGATTAATTTGTAATGCCTTAACACAGGTACTATCATTGGTGGTGTGAGTTCCCGAGTTATGGTGTAATTCACATGGCGCAAGAGGGGGCCTGGTTGTGGTTTTCGGACCCACCAGTGTTGAAACCTTAACGGGTAATCGATTAAGCCGAGCATTGTAAAGGCTTTGTCATGATTTCTCTGCCACACCAAAGGAAGTGTGCTAATGGCCAGGCGCAAAGAGAATATCATGCCGTGTGGGTAAAGTGCATAACCTCTGCAGAGTGTGAAACTATTCGGATAGCCGTGCTCGCGGTATTGAGCAATGCTCGGGAATTACAGTTAAGGGTTAGTTTAATTAAAATGAACAACTTGGTTGGGATGGCCGAATGCCATATGGAAGATGGAATTTGACTTAGGATTGGAAACTTGGTTTACCTGAGAAATGCTGAACTTATCTATTACTGATATTTGTTTTACAGTCTTTGCAATCTATTTATTATTTGTTCATAAATGCCGCTTTGTTGCAAAATAGCCATGATAGCCTATCCTTTGGAATAAGCCTTGCATGTAGTTATGTTAGAATTGCATTCTGTGCACAACTTGTTGAGTGCTTTAAGTACTCACCCTTGCCAACAACAACATCACCAGTTGAAGAGTCTACATCAATGCTGGAGGAAAGATTCCAGGAGGAGACGAATGTTTAGGGCGCAAGCCTTGTCGCTTACTGTGGTATACCGAGGGGTTGTCTACGCTTTCATTCCGCCGCAGCTTTAATATGTTGTTCACCTTGCGGCATAGTCATGTAAGTTGACCATAAGGTCATTCAACTAGTAGTATACTATATATGATGTCTTTCATATTATTTCCGCTATGTATGATTGTGATATTCACTGATGTTGAGCCTGTGTGCACTAGCGTGATCCTGGACTAGTGTGGTATACACAGAGGGTCCGAATTTGCATATTCGGGTCCCGACAGAAGTGGTATCAGAGCCATACTGACTGTAGGCCTTGACCCTAGATAGTCTGGTCGTCTCTATAGGAACTTCAAAATTATTTTCTAAAGAAAAGAATTAACTTGGAAGAATAATATGTTCTTGACTTATCTTATTCTTCTATTCCTTTCCTCGTCAAAATTTCTCTCTTTTCCCCCGTGAATTTCCTTCTCTCTCCTTCTTTGGATCGAGTTAAAAACCTTATCTCGAGTTGTCTTGGTAGTTGACGTGCCACATCATAGAAGAAAGTATCAAGTGCTTGCCGTCAACCCCGAAATCATGAAGGAGGGATCATCGTGCTCAAGGAAGGAGTAGATCCATGAAGCGCCCAAGAGCTAGAAGATCTATGCTTCGAGTAGTCGAGTTGGGACTCGGTGTGGAGTCGCGTCCGCTTAAGATAGAAGTGTTACCCTTGTAGGCGGTAGTTTTGTGTGTATAGGTTGAATTGGTTCTTCTTTGATTGCCGAGTGTGCGATATGTGTTGCGTAGCTTTTAGGCTTATATAAGCAACCATACCAAGTTATTAATATTGTTTGCTTACGTTATTGGGTTAAACCTATCTTCCCCGCTTTAGGATTCTCGCTTCTTACCTATGCTATTTTCCTCTTCCCTATTCCAAGTGAAGCAATCAAGCGGAGGTTGATTCGTGGAAACAACATAATCGATGGCAATAAAATCAATCCAAGGAGAATCTCAATAGTGGATTAGTTCTTCAACCGTCGATCTGAGATGGATATGCAGAGTTTCAGAGAGTTCTTGACCGCTCGTGCTCGCTTGATGCATGCAATGATGAAGCAGATGCGAATATGACTGACCCACTAATGTCAACCAGTGTCCCAAGTCGCTACCAATGATTTCCGCTCCTACTTAAGGTTATCGAATTCATAAGGACTCGTCGCCGACGCTTTCGAAATGAGTTACCCTCGTAGTAGATGATTGGCTCAAGACCATTGAGAGGAAGCTGCTCATTGCTCGATGTGAAGACGATGAGAAAGTCCCGTATGCTTCTTATCGCCATAAGGAATCATTCTTGAATGGTGGAAGAAATATTGTGCCGCTCATGAAGCCCGCGAATATCACTTGGAATGAATTTGTTGTTGCTTTTAGTAATCTCTTTGCCCCACCGAGACAAGATGGTCACGGTAAATGCGAGCGAATACTATCCTGCACCTTGTTCAACATCTAAGAGTTGCTCTCTGAAGTGTCACAACCAAACAAATCGAAGATCGTCGTGCATTCGCCGTGGAGAGATAGGACATACCGCCGACGAGCATGCGATTAATTGCTCCACTGTGAAGGAAGTCATTCTCGGGAGAATGTCCTATGAGTGACATCACATGTTACCTTTGTGAAGGCCGAGATCATGGTCCACTCAATGTCCTCTGAATCCAATAGTCACCGCTGTAATTCAAAGATCGGCAAAAGAATCTTCGAGCCGTAGTTGCTCCAGAGTCGCCAAGAAGAGGCGGAACGTCGGTTGCAAAAGTGGTGCCACTCAAGAGCTAAGGACACAATACCTTAATCCTGTTGACCCTCATCAAGAAAGAAGTAATTGGCAATACCAACAAAGATGTTTCTGTGCGATGAAGAAGGCCATTGGGCTAGTGAATGCCCTATGAAGCAACCAGTTCGACGCAACAAGAAGACAACAATGTACATGTAGCACAACAAATAACACGGTGTGTTATAATCTGTCATGAGGAAGGCCATTTTGTTAAGAAATGCCCGCGAAAGAATCTAGAGTCTCCTACGACGCGGTCCTTCCGAAGTTACCTCAGACCAAGTTCATAACGCCAAGAGTGAGCAATAAAGTCGCAAGAGAAGTTTGTACGAGAATCGGTTGAAGAAGAGGCATCGAATGAAGACACCGCCTTAGTCGATTTAATGCTCAAGGAAGAGAGGTGGACCTAAGCTTTGTTACACTGCAACAAACCCGGCATTTTGCTAACAATTGCCCTCATAAGAAAGTGATCGCACCAAAGCAAGCCAATCTCAATTTTGTTCCACTAAAAACTTCACGCCAATACCAATCGAGGAAGTTTAGATCGATGATTTTAGCCGATGCAAGTGTCATACCCTCGCTTGTAAAAGAAAAGTGACTAGAGGTGAAGTCCATGTAAAGATTTTCGTGCCTAAATAAATAAAGTAAAGATGGTTGAGAGGTGGATATGAAGTGTTGGAATAAAAGCATTAATGATAAAGGATGTTTCGAGTATTCCCTATGTGGACGGTTCACTTGAAGATGTTGCGTGTGCAACGATGATCGATTGATGGTGTTTGTAAAGATTGCCACTTGAGGAATTATCATGGTCGAAAAGTACACTATTGCTTGATCTAACCTAGAATGTGATGGAGTTAAGTTGGAGAAACGTTTTAGCGAACGATATGGGATATCGGACCGAGATGCTACTCCGAAATGAAATGGGTCGTCCGACATAAGGTCATCCCGAGTTTGGTCAAAGAATTGTGTCAACTAAAAGCCCCAAAGCGGAAAATAGAATTGCAAATGACTACTGTTCGTGTTGGTCACTAAAGGTCAGTAGTGTGGAAATTTTCAGCTTCGTTGAGGGTCAGTTGTTAGAGAGTATCAAGATGTGTTTCTGAAGAATTCCACCAGATCGAGAGATCAAGTGTGTGATGGAGTTAGTCCTGCATGCAGCGCCAAAAGTAAAGAGACCTCATCGAATGCCTATTGATGAGCTAGTTGAGATGAAGAAGGCATCAAGAGTTGCTAGAAAGGTGGTTCGCTAGAACCAATTTGTCACCATAGGGGCGCTGTTCTATTTAAAAATGGGAGCTTAGGAGGTGTATCAACCGTCGAGCATGTAATGAAGTGATGATTAAAAGGGTAAGTATTCACGCCCAGATCGTAATTTGTTTGGTCACCAAAAGGAGCCGGAGTGTCTCAAAATAGATCTTCGATCGAGTTATCATCGATTCGTAACCTGTGCGAGAAATGTTCTTAGGTCGAGTTTTCACGCAGTATGGATGAGATGAGGTTACAGCAGGTATCGCTAGAATGATCAATGCCATTACAGAATTTATGGACATGACGAATGGAGTTCCATGGGGAATTTGGTCGAGCTGTTATGGTGTATAGGTGGGATGTCCTTGTTTGCTTCAAGTCAAAAGTAAAGTATGCAGAACAGTTGGGATTAGTGTTGGAAAGATGGCTAGACCCATGGCTGTATGCTAAGCTTAGCAAATGTGACTTTTGGAAGAAGAAAGTTGAATTTCTTGCCAGAAGATGTCTGCTAAAGGAGTTATCGTGGATCCAACAAAAAGCGATGTTACGTGGGAACAACCGGGACTGCTTAGGCCATTAAGAGAAGAAGTTTGCATGGACACCGCAATACCAAAAAGAGTTTTCTGTGATTGAGGGAACGTTTGACGATAGCACCTGTCTTAGTGTTGCCAGATGTGCAGAGCAGTTTTGATATATAGGGCAATGCTCCGAGACAAAATCTTGGATGTGTGTTAATGCAGAAAGGTAAAGTTGTTGCCTATGCGTAAGGACAGTTGAGGCCACATGAAGAAAACTATGCTACGCATGAAATGGAAATTGCTACTATAGTGCGTGCTTGAAGTTGTTGCATCATCATATTGATGGAAATAGGTACGACCATAAGAGTCAAGGTACGCACCTTAACATGGAAACGAAGAGGATGGTTGGAGTTGACTAAGTATTATAATGTTGGGATCCGTTATCATCCTGGGAAGGCTAATGTGGTACCCGATGTCTTAAGTTGTAAAGGCCATAGTACCAATACACCAATATCAAGTGATCAATAGAAATTGTGCAAAGAGTTTCAAAAGTTGAAATTAGAAGTGGTTTCACAAGGATTTATAGCTGCTTTGAAAGTTAAGCCAATGCTTGAAGATCAGATCGAAGTGGGTCAGAAGGATGAAGGCTTAGCTGAGGATTTTACCAGGGATAACCAAGGAACCACACAGTTTAAAGGTCAAAGCTATGTATTGAATAAGAAAGAGATTAAAACAGTTGATTTTGGAAGAAGCTCATGATTCTGAGTATTCAATTCATCCAGGAAGTGCTAAGATGTACCAGGATTTGAAAGAGGGATTTTGGTGGCCTAATATGAAGCGTGAAGTAGCTGAGCATGTTGCTTTATGCGACGTATGTCAGAGAGTAAAAGCCATGCATCAAAGACCCGCTGGTTTATTGCAGCCGTTGAAAATTCCGGAATAGAAGTGGGAGGAAATCGGAATGGACTTTATCACCGGTTTACCTAAGACTCAGAAAGGTTACGATTCCAGTTGGGTTATTGTGGATCGTCTAACCAAGGTCGCCCGTTTTAGCCCAGTAAAGCCCACTTACTTGGGAGATCGTTTAGCGGAGTTGTACAGGTCAAGGATTGTATGCTTGCATGGAGTGCCCAAGAAGATTGTGTCGGACAGAGGTACCCAATTCACCTCAAGGTGTTGGAACAAGTTGCATGAAGCAACGGGGACTTGTCTGGATTTCAGTACAGCATATCACCCGCAGACAGATGGTCAGACTGAAAGAGTAAATCGGATTTTAGAGGATATGTTAAGAGCTTGTGCTTTAGCTTATGCTACGTCATGGGATAAAAGTTTGCCATATGCAGAATTCAGTTACAATAACAGCTATCAAGCTAGCCTGCAGATGTCACCGTTTGAGGCGTTGTATGGGCGTGCTTGTCGTACCCCATTAAATTGGAACGAGACAGAGAACGCTTTGGTTTTGGGCGGATATTCTCGAGGAAGCCGAAAGTCAAGTTGCAATGATCGAGAGAGGTTGAAGATAGCAGTCAAGATGTAAGAGCTACGCAGATAATCGTCGTCGAGATTTGAGTTTTGAACCGTAAGATCAGTGTATCTCGTGGTTACCCCTCTTAAGGGCGTTAAAAGATTTCATGTTAAAGGAAGCTTGCGCCAAGATATGTCGGTCCGCTCAAGATTCGAGCCGCCGAGAGAGGTAGCTTATCGCTTAGAGTTGCCTCGATCCTTGGCGAGAGTGCATGATGTATTCCATGTATCGCAGCTTAAGAAGTGTCTCAGAGTGCCAAAGAGCAAACCCGTTGGATGCGATAGAGTCGCAAGAAGATTTGACTTATAAAGAGCAACCGATCGTAATTTTGATGTTATGGAGCGCAAGACCGAAACAAGTCTATTCGCTTTTGCGAGTTCATGGAGCAATCATTCGAAAGTGAAGCCACTTGGGAGCGTGAAGAAGATTTGAAGTCGAATTCCGAACCTATTCTCTAGCTAGCCCCAATCTCTGTCGAGATTACATTAAGGGGAGGTTTGTAACATCCCAAAATTTGGCTTAATTAAGTTTTTATTGCTTAAATGTGCATTTATGATTTTCTGAATTTATTTGGATTTTTCTCGATTTATTTGAAATCAAGTTTATTGCCTTGTATTCAAATCTATTTAAATCTGTGCAAAGTTAAAATAAAGTTTTGCCAAAAATATTTTATTTGAGTCCAGAATGTCTCAAAGTATTTTTGAGATTTTTCTTGGATTTTTCCTAATAGTTTTATTGCCTAAAATAAATAAAACGAATTTCTGGAATTAATTTAATTGAGAAAACCTTTTGAAAAAGCGTGCAGAACAGTAATGGGCCGGCCCATGCACTGTGCGCCCAGATAGCCCGTGCGGCCTACTTCGGCCAAAACCCTAGGCCTAAGAAATCCCGACCGTTGGATCGAGACCCAACGGCCGAGATCTCGCCGCGTCGTTGAGCGCCGGGGCGTTGATTGAGCGACGCGTGGGCGTCCGGATGAAGCCGTCGTCTTTCCGAAGTCGTCGCCGAGTCCGCCGCCGCCACGAGCCGTCTTGGTCCGGGCGACACGCCTTCCGCTGACTATTTAAAGCGCCGACGCGGCACGGAACCCTTACCTCGCCGCGCATCTTTTCCAAAGCCCGAGGCTCGTGTCGCCGCTGCTCGCTCGAGGGAGCTCGCGGAGTGGAGGTCCTTGCCGCGTGGTTTTCGCCGGTTTAAATCGCCGCCGTTGATCTTTCGCCGTCACGATGCCACCATCGAGATCGCCAAACCGCGCGCCGGATCCGTGAAGAGTCATCGCCGTTTAAATCGCCGAACGCCAGAGCCGAGGTCGTCGTTCTCACGTCCGGTGAAGTTGCGCGCCGCTTGCCATCGCCACGCTGAAGCTTCGGGCCGTCGGATCTCGGTGAAGGGTCTAGATCGTGCCACGACGCCGCAAGAACAATGAACGCCTCGTAAGCGCCGACCGTTAGATCTAGATCCCGCGCGGGTGTCTTTGCCACGTCGCGTGAGATCGGTAGCCGTCCGATCAAACCCGTGCGCTCTAGATCGCACCGTCGTTGCAACCAATCGTGACTCGCCGCGTGTCGGCGCAAGCATCGGCGTCATGGACGCGTCTGCGGTGAACCAACCCAACGCCGTGGACCGGTCTATATGCCGACACGTGGCATCGTCCGATTGGTTTGAATCGGGGCTGATGTCATGCCGACGTCATAAACCGGTTTTTCGAATAAAAACAAATCTGTTAAATTCGAATTTCGATTTTCGATTTGATTTATTTTAAACTTCAAAAGACTATATCTTTTGCATCGTAACTCGGATTTGAGTGATTCAAATTTCTAAAAATTTGTAAAATTGAGATCTATTTAATGGTGGATTTTATTTGATTTTTGGAGTTCAATTGCTCTCTGTTTTGGTATTTATTTGCTTTTCTTCTTCGATACGCGTAGACGCGTTGAATTGTGCGACGTTTCGGAGGAAGATCCAACAACTCAAGAGCAAGCTTCAGATCAAGATCAGGACCTATTCTAAGGCAAGTTGTGCTTTGATCATGTTGAACCCATGTTTATAAAATTGCTATGTTTGTTTTACAATATTGCATATATTTCAAGTATACAACTGTTTCAAATTAGATTGGGTTTAGCTAAAATACCGATTGATCTATACCCTACCTTGTCATTGTATGCCATGATTCATTGTCACCCTAGATTGGTTTAATATAGTTGATTAGTAACTATGATCAACATTGGAGGTTAGTCCGTATTAGTTGCTTAGCCTTGCCACGTCATCACATGTGTCAGAATCATTGATAATTAATCTTGATTAATGGAATATGGAACAATGTTATGAACTTGTGTGTCATGTGGAATCACACGATGAGATTGAGTTGTTGTGGCGAGTCATGTCACGCAACGATGTTGAATTGTTGATGGCACGTGGTGCTTGGTAATCAACTGGGTGATAATCACTTAGATTGGGGCAAGTGGCAAGGGGCGAGTATGCCAAGGTGGGCCCAATGGGCAGAGGGTATGTGGATGTCTTGCCTTGATCACACTAAGGACTTAACCTTGCAAGCCTTTGACCTGAGTCAATCATGCAACCACATGTTGTAATGGGACACCTAGGTGATTAATTTGTAATGCCTTAACTTTGTACTATCATTGGTGGTGTGAGTTCGAGTTATGGTGTAATTCACATGGCGCAAGAGGGGCCCTGGTTGTGGTTTTCGGACCCACCGTGTTGAAACCTTAACGGTAGTACCTGGATTAAGCGAGCATTGTAAAGGCTTTGTCATGATTTCTCTGCCAAGCACACCAAAGGAAGTGTGCTAATGGCCAAAGCAAAGAGAATATCATGCCATGTGGGTAAAGTGCATAACCTCTGCAGTGTGAAACTATTCGGATAGCCGTGCTCATGGTATTGAGCAATGCTCGGGATTACTGATTAAGGGTTAGTTTAATTAAAATGAACAACTTGGTTGGGATGGCGAATGCCATATGGAAGATGGAATTTGACTTAGGATTGGAAACTTGGTTTACTTGAGAAATCTTGAACTTATCTATTATTGATATTTGTTTTACGCTTTGCAATCTATTTATTATTTGTTCATAAATGCCGCTTTGTTGCAAAATAGCCATGATAGCCTATCCTTTGGAATAAGCCTTGCATGTAGTTATGTTAGAATTGCATTACATGCACAACTTGTTGAGTGCTTTAAGTACTCACCCTTGCCAACAACAACATCACCAGTTGAAGAGTCTACATCAATGCTTTGGAGGAAAGATTCCGAGAGGAGACGAATGTTTAGGCGCAAGCCTTGTCGATTACTGTGGTATACCGAGGGGTTGTCTACGTTTTCATTCCGCTGCGATTTAATATGTTGTTCACCTTGCAGGCATAGTCATGTAAGTTGACCATAAGGTCATTCAACTAGTAGTATACTATATATGATGTCTTTCATATTATTTCCGCTATGTATGATTGTGATATTCACGATGTTGAGCTGTGTGCACTAGCGTGATCCTGGACTAGTGTGGTATACACGAGGGTCCGAATTTGCATATTCGGTCCCGAGTATGGTATCGAGCCATCTTGATTGTAGGCCTTGACCCTAGATAGTCCAGTCGTCTCTATAGGAACTTCAAAATTATTTTCTAAAGAAAAGAATTAACTTGGAAGAATAATATGTTCTTGACTTATCTTATTCTTCTATTCCTTTCCTCACAAAATTTCTCTCTTTTCCCTATTTGAATTTCTTTCTCTCTCCTTCTTTGGATCGAGTTAAAAACCTTATCCGAGTTGTCTTGGTAGTTGACGTGCCACATCATAGAAGAAAGTATCAAGTGCTTGCCGCTAACCCCGGAAATCATGAAGGAGGGATCATCGTGCTCAAGGAAGGAGTAGATCCATGAAGCGTTCAAGAGCTAGAAGATCTATGCTTGAGTAGTCGATTGGGACTCGGTGTGGAGTCGCGTCCGCTTAAGATAGAAGTGTTACCCTTGTAGGCGGTAGTTTTGTGTGTATAGGTTGAATTGGTTCTTCTTTGATTCTTTGAGTGTGCGGTTATGTGTTGCGAGCTTTTAGGCTTATATAAGCAACCATACCAAGTTATTAATATTGTTTGCTTACGTTATTGGGTTAAACCTATCTTCCCCGCTTTAGGATTCACCTTCTTACCTATGCTATTTTCCTCTTCCCTATTCCAAGTGAAGCAATCAAGCAGAGGTTCAGATTCGTGGAAACAACATAATCGATGGCGTGAAAATCAATCCAAGGAGAATCTCAATAGTGGATTAGTTCTTCAACCGTCGATCTGATGATGGATATGCAGAGTTTGAGAGAGTTCTTGACCGCTCGAGCTCGCTTGATGCATGCAATGATGAAGCGGATCTGAGAATATGACTGACCCAGCTAATGTCAACCAGGTGTCCCAAGCTGCTACCAATGATTTCCGTTCCTACTTAAGGTTATCAGAATTCATAAGGACTCGTCCGCCGACGTTTTCAGGAAATGAGTTACCCTCAGAAGTAGATGATTGGCTCAAGACCATTGAGAGGAAGCTGCTCATTGCTCAGTGTGAAGACGATGAGAAAGTCCTGTATGCTTCTTATCAGTTACAAGGAATCGCTGCTGAATGGTGGAAGAAATATTGTGCTGTTCATGAAGCCCCGCGGAATATCACTTGGAATGAATTTGTTGTTGCTTTTCGTAATCTCTTTGCCCCACCTGGAGACAGTATGGTCACGGTAAATGCGGAGCAGAATACTATCCCTGCACCTTGTTCAACATCTAAGAGTTGCTCTCTGAAGTGCTGTCAACCAAACAAATCAGAAGATCGTGCGTGCATTCGCTGTGGAGAGATAGGACATACCGCTGACGAGCATGCGATTAATTGCTCCACCATGAAGGAAGTCATTCTCGGGAGAATGTCCTATGAGTGACATCACATGTTACCTTTGTGAAGGCCGAGATCATGGTCCACTCAATGTCCTCTGAATCCAATAGTCACCGCTGTAATTCAAGATCGCGAAAAGAATCTTCGAGCCGTAGTTGCTCCAGTCGCCAAGAAGAGGCGAACGTCGGTTGCAAAAGTGGTGCCACTCAAGAGCTAAGGACACAATACCTTAATCCTGTTGACCCTCATCAAGAAAGAAGTAATTGGCGGTCACCAACAGCATGTTTCTGTGCGATGAAGAAGGCCATTGGGCTAGTGAATGCCCTATGAAGCAACCAGTTCTGACGCAACAAGAAGACAACAATGTACCTGTAGCTGCACAACAGCGAACACGGGTGTGTTATAACTGTCATGAGGAAGGCCATTTTGTTAAGAAATGCCCGCGAAAGAATCTAGAGTCTCCTACAGACGCGGTCCTTCCGAGGTTACCTCGACCAAGTTCATAACGCCAAGAGTGAGCGATAGAAAGTCGCAAGAGAAGTTTGTACGAGAATCACTTGAAGAAGAGGCATCGAATGAAGACACCGCTTTAGTCGACGAATGCTCAAGGAAGAGAGGTGGACCTAAGCTTTGTTACACTGCAACAAGCCCGGGCATTTTGCTAACAATTGCCCTCATAAGAAAGTGATCGCACGAAAGCAAGCCAATCTCAATTTTGTTCCACTAAAACTTGGCGCCAATACCAATCGAGGAAGTTTAGATCGATGATTTTAGCCGATGCAAGTGTCATACCCTCGTTTGTAAAAGAAAAGTGACTAGAGGTGAAGTCCATGTAAAGATTTTCGTGCCTAAATAAATAAAGTAAAGATGGTTGAGAGGTGGATATGCGAAGTGTTGGAATAAAAGCATTAATGATAAAGGATGTTTCTGAGTATTCCCCTATGTGGACGGTTCACTTGAAGATGTTGCGTGTGCAACGATGATCAGTTCAGTGGTGTTTGTAAAGATTGCCAGCTTGAGGAATTATCATGGTCAGAAAGTACACTATTGCTTGATCTAACCTAGAATGTGATGGAGTTAAGTTGGAGAAACGTTTTTAGCGAACGATATGGGATATCAGACCCGAGATGCTACTCCAGAAATGAAATGGGTCGTCCGGACATAAGGCTGTCCTGGAGTTTGGTCAAAGAATTGTGTCAACTAAAAGCCCTGAAAGCGGGAAAATAGAATTGCAAATGATCGCGGTTCGTGTTGGTCGCCTAAAGGTCGATAGTGTGGAAATTTTCACTTTGTTGAGGGTCGCTTGTTAGAGAGTATCAAGATGTGTTTCAAGAATTCCACCGGATCGAGAGATCAAGTGTGTGATGGAGTTAGTCCCGATACAGCGCCAAAGTAAAGAGACCTCATCGAATGCCTATTGATGAGCTAGTTGAGATGAAGAAGCGCATCAAGAGTTGCTAGAAAGGTGGTTCGCTAGAACCAATTTGTCACCATAGGGAGCGCCTGTTCTATTTAAAAATGGGAGCTTAGGGAGGTGTATCAACCGTCGAGCATGTAATGAAGTGATGATTAAAAGGGTAAGTATTCGCTGCCCAGGATCGTAATTTGTTTGGTCAGTCAAAAAGGAGCTGGAGTGTCCTCAAAAATAGATCTTCGATCGAGTTATCATCAGTTCAGAACCTGTGCAGAGAATGTTCTTAGGTCAGAGTTTTCTACGCAGATGGATAAGATGAGGTTCTGAAGCAGGTTCGCTAGAATGATCAATGCCATTACAGAATTTATGGACATGACGAATGGAGTTCCATGGGGAATTTGGTCGAGCTGTTATGGTGTATAGGTGGGATGTCCTTGTTTGCTTCAAGTCAAAAGTAAAGTATGCAGAACAGTTGGGATTAGTGTTGGAAAGATGGCTAGACCCATGGCTGTATGCTAAGCTTAGCAAATGTGACTTTTGGAAGAAGAAAGTTGAATTTCTTGCCAGAAGATGTCTGCTAAAGGAGTTATCGTGGATCCAACAAAAAGCGATGTTACGTGGGAACAACCGGGACTGCTTAGGCCATTAAGAGAAGAAGTTTGCATGGACACCGCAATACCAAAAAGAGTTTTCTGTGATTGAGGGAAAGTTTGACGATAGCACTGCCTTAGTGTTGCGGATGTGCAGCGCGCTTTGATATATAGGCAATGCTCCGAGACAAAATCTTGGATGTGTGTTAATGCGAGAAGGTAAAGTTGTTGCCTATGCGTAAGGACAGTTGAGGCCACATGAAGAAAACTATGCTACGCATGAAATGGAAATTGCTACTATAGTGCGTGCTTGAAGTTGTTGCATCATCATATTGATGGAAATAGGTACGGACCATAAGAGTCAAGGTACAGACCTTAACATGGAACGAAGAGGATGGTTGGAGTTGACTAAGTATTATAATGTTGGGATCCGTTATCATCCTGGGAAGGCTAATGTGGTACCCGATGTCTTAAGTTGTAAAGGCCATAGTACCAATACACCAATATCAAGTGATCAATAGAAATTGTGCAAAGAGTTTCAAAAGTTGAAATTAGAAGTGGTTTCACAAGGATTTATAGCTGCTTTGAAAGTTAAGCCAATGCTTGAAGATCAGATCGAAGTGGGTCAGAAGGATGAAGGCTTAGCTGAGGATTTTACCAGGGATAACCAAGGAACCACACAGTTTAAAGGTCAAAGCTATGTATTGAATAAGAAAGAGATTAAAACAATTGATTTTGGAAGAAGCTCATGATTCTGAGTATTCAATTCATCCAGGAAGTGCTAAGATGTACCAGGATTTGAAAGAGGGATTTTGGTGGCCTAATATGAAGCGTGAAGTAGCTGAGCATGTTGCTTTATGCGACGTATGTCAGAGAGTAAAAGCCATGCATCAAAGACCATTTGGTTTATTGCGTAGTTGAAAATTCGGAATAGAAGTGGGAGGAAATCGAATGGACTTTATCACCGTTTACCTAAGACTCGTAAAGGTTACGATTCCAGTTGGGTTATTGTGGATCGTCTAACCAAGGTCGCCGCTTTAGCCGAAGAAAGCCCACTTACTTGGGAGATCGCTTAGCGGAGTTGTACAGGTCAAGGATTGTATGCTTGCATGGAGTGCCCAAGAAGATTGTGTCGGACGAGGTACCCAATTCACCTCAAGGTGTTGGAACAAGTTGCATGAAGCAACGGGACTTGTCCGATTTCAAGATCTGACATATCACCCGAGATGGATGGTCGACCGAAAGAGTAAATCGGATTTTAGAGGATATGTTAAGAGCTTGTGCTTTAGCTTATGCTACGCCATGGGATAAAAGTTTGCCATATGCGTAATCGATTACAATAACAGCTATCAAGCTAGCTGCAGATGTCACCGCTTGAGGCGCTGTATGGGCGTGCTTGTCGTACCCCATTAAATTGGAACGAGACAGAGAACGCTTGGTTTTGGGCGGATATTCTCGAGGAAGCCGAAAGTCAAGTTGCAATGATCGAGAGAGGTTGAAGATAGCACGACCAAGACGTAAGAGCTACGCAGATAATCGTCGTCGAGATTTGAGTTTTGAACCGTAAGATCATGTGTATCTCGTGGTTACCCCTCTTAAGGGCGTTAAAAGATTTCATGTTAAAGGAAGCTTGCGCCAAGATATGTCGGTCCGCTCAAGATTACGAGCCGTCGAGAGAGGTAGCTTATCGCTTAGAGTTGCCTCACCTTGGCGAGTGCATGATGTATTCCATGTATCGCAGCTTAAGAAGTGTCTCAGAGTGCCAGCAGAGCAAACCCCGTTGGATGCGATAGAGCTGCAAGAAGATTTGACTTATAAAGAGCAACCGATCAGAATTTTGGATGTTATGGAGCGCAAGACCAGAAACAAGTCTATTCGTTTTTGCAGAGTTCAGTGGAGCAATCATTCGGAAAGTGAAGCCACTTGGGAGCGTGAAGAAGATTTGAAGTCAGAATTCCCGAACATATTCTCTAGCTAGCCCTGAATCTCGGGTCGAGATTCTGTTAAGGGGGGGAGGTTTGTAACATCCCAAAATTTGGCTTAATTAAGTTTTTATTGCTTAAATGTGCATTTATGATTTTCTGGAATTTATTTGGATTTTTCTGGATTTATTTGAAATCAAGTTTATTGCCTTGTATTCAAATCTATTTAAATCTGTGCAAAGTTAAAATAAAGTTTTGCCAAAATATTTTATTTGAGTCCGTAATGTCTCAAAGTATTTTGAGATTTTTCTTGGATTTTCCTAATAGTTTTATTGCCTAAAATAAATAAAACGAATTTCTCGAATTAATTTAATTGAGAAAACCTTTTGAAAAAGCGTGAACAAGCGACGTGCCGGCCCATGCACCATGCGGCCCGGATAGCCCGTCGGCGCCTACTTCGCCAAAACCCTAGGCCTAAGAAATCCCGGCCGTTGGATCGAGACCCAACGGCCGAGATCTCGCCGCGTCGTTGGCGCTTCGGGGCCGTTGATTGAGCGACGCGTGGGCGTCCGGATGAAGCCGCGTCGTCTTTCCGAAGTCGTCGCCGAGTCCGCCGCCACGAGCCGTCTTGGTCCGGGCGACACGCCTTCCCGCAGCCTATTTAAAGCGCCGACGCGCACGGAACCCTTACCTCGCGCGCGCATCTTTCCAAAGCCCGAGGCTCATGTCGCCGTCGTTCGCCGAGGAGCTCGCCGGAGTGGAGGTCCTTGCCGCGTGGTTTTCGCTCGGTTTAAATCGCCGCCTTGATCTTTCGCCGTCACCGATGCCACCATCGAGATCGCCAAACGCGCCGCGCCGGATCCGTGAAGAGTCATCGCCGTTTAAATGCGAACGCCGAGCCGAGGTCGCCGTTCTCACGTCCGGTGAAGTTGCGCGCCAGCGTTGCCATCGCCACGTTGAAGCTTGAAGCCGCCGGATCTCGGTGAAGGGTCTAGATCGTGCCACGACGCGCAAGAACGATGAACGTCTCTCGTAAGCGCCGACCGTTAGATCTAGATCCCGGCGGGTGTGTCGCCACGTCGCGTGAGATCGGTAGCCGTCCGATCAAACCCGTGCGCTCTAGATCGCACCGTCGTTGCAACCAATCGTGACTCGCCGCGTGTCGGCGCAAGCATCGAGCGCTCATGGACCGCGTCTGCGGTGAACCAACCCAACGCCGTGGACCGGGTCTATATGCCGGGACACGTGCGCGTCCGATTGGTTTGAATCAGGGCTGATGTCATGTCGACGTCATAAACCGGTTTTTCAGAATAAAAACAAATCTGTTAAATTCGAATTTCTGATTTTCTGATTTCAGTATTTATTTTAAACTTCAAAAGACTATATCTTTTGCATCGTAACTCGGATTTGAGTGATTCAAATTTCTACAAATTTGTAAAATTGAGATCTATTTAATGGTGGATTTTATTTGATTTTTGGAGTTCAATTGCTCTCTGTTTTGGTATTTATTTGCTTTTCTTCTTCGATACGCGTAGACGTTGAATTGTGCGACGTTTCGGAGGAAGATCCAGCAACTCAAGAGCAAGCTTCAGATCAAGATCAGGACCTATTCTAAGGCAAGTTGTGCTTTGATCATGTTGAACCCATGTTTATAAAATTGCTATGTTTGTTTTACAATATTGCATATATTTCAAGTATACAACTGTTTCAAATTAGATTGGGTTTAGCTAAAATACCAGATTGATCTATACCCTACCTTGTCATTGTATGCCATGATTCATTGTCACCCTAGATTGGTTTAATATAGTTGATTAGTAACTATGATCAACATTGGAGGTTAGTCCGTATTAGTTGCTTAGCCTTGCCACGTCATCACATGTGTCAGAATCATTGATAATTAATCTTGATTAATGGAATATGGAACAATGTTATGAACTTGTGTGTCATGTGGAATCACACGATGAGATTGAGTTGTTGTGGCGAGTCATGTCACGCAACGATGTTGAATTGTTGATGGCACGTGGTGCTTGGTAATCAACTGGGTGATAATCACTTAGATTGGGGCAAGTGGTAAGGGGCGAGTATGCCAAGGTGGGCCCAATGGGCGAGGGTATGTGGAAGTCTTGCCTTGATCACACTAAGGACTTAACCTTGCAAGCCTTTGACTGAGTCAATCATGCAACCACATGTTGTAATGGGACAGACCTAGTGATTAATTTGTAATGCCTTAACACGGTACTATCATTGGTGGTGTGAGTTCCCGAGTTATGGTGTAATTCACATGGCGCAAGAGGGGCCCTGGTTGTGGTTTTCGACCCACAGTGTTGAAACCTTAACGGTAGTAATCGGATTAAGCGAGCATTGTAAAGGCTTTGTCATGATTTCTCTGCCGCACACCAAAGGAAGTGTGCTAATGGCCAGCGCAAAGAGAATATCATGCCGTGTGGTAAAGTGCATAACCTCTGCAGAGTGTGAAACTATTCGGATAGCCGTGCATGTATTGAGCAATGCTCGGAATTACTGATTAAGGGTTAGTTTAATTAAAATGAACAACTTGGTTGGGATGGCGAATGCCATATGGAAGATGGAATTTGACTTAGGATTGGAAACTTGGTTTACGAGAAATCTTGAACTTATCTATTATTGATATTTGTTTTACGCCTTTGCAATCTATTTATTATTTGTTCATAAATGCCGCTTTGTTGCAAAATAGCCATGATAGCCTATCCTTTGGAATAAGCCTTGCATGTAGTTATGTTAGAATTGCATTCAGTGCACAACTTGTTGAGTGCTTTAAGTACTCACCCTTGCCAACAACAACATCACCAGTTGAAGAGTCTACATCAATGCCGGAGGAAAGATTCCAGAGGAGACGAATGTTTAGGGCGCAAGCCTTGTCGATTACTGTGGTATACCGAGGGGTTGTCTACGCTTTCATTCCGCTGCTTTAATATGTTGTTCACCTTGCAGGCATAGTCATGTAAGTTGACCATAAGGTCATTCAACTAGTAGTATACTATATATGATGTCTTTCATATTATTTCCGCTATGTATGATTGTGATATTCACCGATGTTGAGCTGTGTGCACTAGCGTGATCTCGGACTAGTGTGGTATACACAGAGGTCGAATTTGCATATTCGGTCCCGACAATGACCTACACTAGGAGCTTGGTCCTTCGTTCCGCTGACCGATCATTGCCGCCTTGCCCATGCTTTGGTCGGTAGCTTAGTTGGTCGGGCGGTTAGGTATTTCCACAGAAGCTCGCTGCACCGCCCTCTGCGAACCTTACGAGTGTTGACGTTGTCGCTACCGGCGTGGGCGTTGCCTCGGAGAGGCGTGTCTTTGTACCGTATGTGACCTCTCGATGGGGTCGGGAGCATGACTTCGGTCGACCATTAAACCTTCTTGGGAAGGAGCCACCGCCTTGTATAGTCGCTTCGATTGACCCGTCGTGGGGTGCGGTGGTATTGGTAGGTAGGCTTCGACATGCGGCCCTCGGCAGGGGTTGTCTTGGCACGATCGAGTCGAGGATCCCACCACTGCAGGGGTCGGGAGTTCCGCTGGTCGAGCCGAGGGTCTCGCCCCGCCGCGGGGTCGGGAGCCTCGCTTGTCGGAGACACTTCCCTCGATCGGTCGGGAAGGGATGTCTCGTGTGGCCTGTTGGTGCTTGATCGGTGGTAGTGGGCCGGGGCGGCCTGTTGGGCTTGAGTGTGCTTGAGGCCGCCATTGCCGCTTTGGGCCGTTTGGGGTACCCCTGTTATAAGTATTCGTCACCCAGGCACGGCCCATTTGCGCTTCGTGCCTGCTTGGTGCCATGTCGGTCCAGGCCTGACCCATTTACATTATTGCAACGAGAGAAAATGACCCGAAGTTGCTTGCAGTAGCGTGCGTACGTGGTGCTATGGCATGCAACGAATGTATAGCCTAGCCGGCATTGACGTAGGAGATTATAGAAGACATCGATCAATGCATGTTACGATCATATATATGATAAAAAAAATAAACTATCGATCAATGGATACTACATGGCAGTACATGCACATGCGTATGCATGAGTACATTGCACCATCACATCTATTGTCCCTGCATACTCTCTCTCTCTCTCAATTCCATCGATCTCAAGAGTAGAGTAACACATGCGCTAGCTATTCTCCGTTTGGCCATTTATGCATGCAAGCTTGTTACTGGATGTGAGTGAAAAGAGGAGTGCATGCGTGATTTATTTAATTACATCGCTTTCTTTCTTGAGTTGACATGTATGCAATAAGGCGAGGCATGCACTGACCATCTAGGAACACGAGAGAAAGCGGCAAAGCATACATGTAGTGTGTGGCCAACTTTTGTTTACATGTGCATGCAACGCAACGACCAAAAGAAAGCATGCGAAAGATACATCAATTGTGTATATCAGTATTGCTAGCAATAGACACAAATATTGGGGGAAAAAGAAGTAAATTTTATTAAATATTGAACATGTACAGAGTTACTGCCTCGTTAAAAACATCATCTGTATGATCCTTTTTCCCTTGAGTCCTTCGAGCCTCACGGTTTCTTTTGCGTTCAAATCAAATACATCATCCATATGATCTTGTCTCATTCTTCCCATGATTCCCTCAATCACCAGTTTACCATCCATGTTTTTCCCTATCTCTCTTTTCCTGCCCCCACCTCCCATCGCCTCTCTCTTTTCCCGCCCTACCCCTCTCCTCTCCTTCTCTCTCCCCCTGGTTCCAGTCTCCACCCACGCGGACGCCCACGCCCCACGCCCACCCCACCCCGGCCCCTCGATTCCCCATCGGCGCCCCCTCGATTCCTCTGCGGGCCCGCGGCACCCCCTCGCTAACCCCATCGGCTCCCTCCCTGTCCCCGTGAACTCGACTCCCTCCCCGGTGTCCCCGCGAACCCCCCTCTCTCCTCGCTGGGGTGCATGAGGTGGCACAGGAGGCGGCGACGCCAAGACGAGGCTGCCCGCGAGGCGCTTGCGCGGAGTTGGCCGGGCACGAGGCGGCGCGGGAGGTCGCGCGCGAGGCGACCACACACGAGGCGGCTAGGTGTCCCGACGTGGCTCCCCCACAGCTCGCAGCACAGCAGTGGTGCGGTGCTTCGGCGACACGGCAGCTCCCAGGTAACACCCCCGACCCCTCTCCCACTGTCCCACACCCTTGCCGCAGCTTCTGGTCGGCGTGCCTGCCGCGAGCCCGCGGTAGTGCCCCATGCCCAGCGCACATCGCTGCGTCTTTGGCCATGCCGCCCACCGTGCATGGATCCTTGGCCTAGCACGGCCCGATAAACAATATCGCTCGCCCCAGACGCCCACTTCTTGCCGGTCGTGGCGGGCGTGCTTGGTCGCCCACAAGGCACGGCCCAAGTGTCCACCTCTACACACGCACACCATCAGGACCGTGCATAAGGTATATTTAATAAATATGGTTTTTAAATACGGTAATTAAAATGCGATACCAAATATATCAAATAAAACTTTCGTTCAGTATCGGTAAATTCCATATTTACCAAACTAACATGAATTGTGGTCTTTAGTTGTTGTTTTGGACGTCGATACGGTTTCTAATACACGCATTTGACCATTACTTTATCTAGTTATACGTTATTAAAAATTATTACACGTCTTTAACCGTTACTTTGACAAATCTAGTGATATTATTTCCATGTGAAACCATACTTTATACACATTTGACAATTACTTTATGTAATTATACATGTATTTTTTATTTCAGTATTCGATTTATTTCAATTTACTCACGGTTTTTACTGAAAAAATGTATCACGATATGGTGTTACCCATGCAATCTTCAATGTAAACCATTCGATCTAGATTCAACGCACAAGATGAAAGTAGTATGGACACTCCAATCACTTAAAACATTTTTGCAGATAGAGGTAGAATGGACTCTCCAACCACTTAAGACGGTTTTTGGCAAAAACATCTTAAGTAGTTGGAGTGTCCATACCACATCCATCTTATATGTTGAGTCTAAATCTTATGGTTCACATTAAGAATTGTATATGTAACACTTCAAGATATGTTGCCATCAGTGGCGAATCAAGGATGAAAATATAGGGGGCTCCTATGTCGAAATTCTAACTCAAGACAAGCATACTAATGATATATCTACCAATCTATTGCCAACCATATTGAATCAGAGAGAAAAAAATCAATCAGTCAATAGAATATAGATTATCCCTTATCACTTAATTATCAATTATCAGAAGAGGACATTCAGGCATTGCATTGGGGCTTGGGGCTTGGCGTCTGGCGAATCTCTGGGCTCTGGCGTCCGCGTCTTGGCGATCAATCCGAGGCTGAGAGGCTCCTCGGTCGCTCCTCCTTGTCGATCGCCTCGATTCCTCTCCCCTGGGCTCTGGCGATGTGCGTTCGGCCACCGGCTAGACGGCGCTCCGAGCGGTCGATTCCTCTCCTTTGGCGATGCGCGTTCCGCTGCTGACAGCGACGCTATCACCTGAGCGGCCGAGCCACCGCGCACGCTCGCCTTTTTGGGCCTCTGCCGCCTCTCGGCTACCCACCTACCCCGGCCCTGGCGCCCTCGACTCCGGGTCTCCAGCGCCCGTCGGTGTCGGCGTGTCACGACGAGTTCTCGCGAATCGGCCACCCGCCGTGTGGTCACGCCGGCCCGTGCGTCTGTCGCCCTCGATCGCTCGTGTGTCGGTCTGCCGCCTGCGAGACGACATTGTTCGTTTCTCCGACTTCCGGTGTTGCGCTACAGTAAAAAAGGCCTCAGACCGAATACTCTAACAGGTGAAAACCCATAGGAGTAAGGGAGTCTATGACTAATTTTGACGGCCTACTTGTCCAATAGTATTGTTTTCTTTTTACATCTTATTTTTAGTTTCTAAACCTGCCGATTTACCGTCATGTCACCATGTCACTGCTTCTGTTTGCACCAAAATTTGGCAGATAGGGTCAAAATCGGCAGTCCAAGATCAACAAGATACGATTGGATAACGGATCAAGATATTTGGAAACAAAACAGGTTGTTAAGGAAAGCACCCTCCAAATAGAGGCCGATACTGATTCTATTCCTAACGTGTTGTACCAGACTCTATCGGCCAATGGCTATAAAAGAGGTCTAGAGGTGATCGTAAAAGTCGCCAGAGCCAACCAACCAATTCACTTCTACTTTTCATCTACTTTTCCGTCGACTAGGAGTAGTTCTTGTAATTTAGTCTTTGTAATTCGATCTCGATCAATAAAGTTGCGCATCGCCGATTGTTGATCTTCTTCAAATTACGCCTGTGTTTGATTTATTCGATTTTGTTGCGATCGCCTTCTTCGTAATCGATCCGCTTTATCCTCCGATTAGCCTTAATCGCTAGTTGACTTACCTCGTTACTTTGATCTTAATCGCTTCAAGTCGATTGAGTCTAAGCCGATTGATCGTTACGATCGGCTTTGAGAGAATTTTATCCTCCGATTAGCCTTAATCGCTAATTAGATCTATTCTGATACCTTGATCTTGATCGGCTTCAAGCTGATTGAGTTTAAGCTGATTGATCGTTACGATCGGCTTTGAGAGAATTTTATTCTCTGATTAGCCTTAATCGCTAATTAGATCTATTCGATACTTTGATCTTGATCGGCTTCTGTCGATTGAGTCTAAGCCGATTGATCCCAACGATCGGCTTCGAGTGAATTTTATATTTTTCACCTTGCTTCTGTGTCAAATCGACCGCACGCTCTTGAACTGTGTTAAATGCGGTGTCTTCCGTCGAAACCCTACTTCAAGTTTTTGACGCCAACACACTCTTAGCACGCCGGTGGGACAACAATGTCTTCATCGGAAGTCGATTCCACCATCCGATCTCAACGCTGAAAATGTAATCGTCCGACGATGGACGATTTAACGCCGAACAACGAAGAGAGATCAAGATCGGAAAGTCGCACTTGAAGAGATGATGCTAAGTTGTTACCGTAAAACTAGACGGGCGCCACTCAAAAACCACGCTGTTGCCAGCAGTTAACGCCCTTGGCGATGCAGCGCCACGATGGACCGTAAGTTCATACCTACCCACCTGCCGAATTATCGGCTATGATTAATCAATCTATACATCACGCTACCGGTAAACCAATCATCGGCTCTTGTTACAACGCTGAAGCCGGCGATTGCGAATAGTGTGAAGACAATCGCTAAGAATTGGCATCATCCGGGAGTCCGCTTGACCCGATGCAAGCTCTACCAAGCTATCTCGCTTTTCAATAGCGCAAAATACAGAGTACGTTAGCCGATCCTAAACCATCGGCTATAGCTTCACCCCTAACCATGATGTCGACTCAACCTACCGTCATATTACGCGAGACTCACGCCTAGCGGGTCACACATTATCGTGCATACACCGATGTCGCTAAAGCGAACGTGTCGGCCATCTTGCGGCCGTCCACCCGCTTAATGTTTTCCCGCGATCGGTTCCACAACCCGATTGAGGTTAACAGATATCCTCTACATCAACGGCCGATTCGCGCCGATCCGGCCTCATAAGGTTGTCACCTACACGGAACCTTTCGTCCCATTGCCGAGCCACCCATTAGGAGATACAATGGAGTGCGACGGCCGCACAATATCCATCGGCCAAAACAAATCGGCAACCGAGTTTGCGCCGGGGGTGGTGCTAATTATGATGGTAATTGGCGTAACCCAAACACTTGGTCACCGGTGATGTTACCCGGCCGACCAAATTTCCGTCAGATCGCGTGATCGCTTGGATTACAACCTAAGGGTAAAGTCATCGGCTATAGAAAGCCGATCCGGATTATATAGATTGCATGCAATATCCACATGATTTTAAAGTTCCCGATTTTGCCAAATTTTCGAATAATTCATCACGACCTTAGAGCACGCCGAACGCTTTATCGCTCGATGTGGCGAGGCAAACATCCGACGGGCTAAAAATTAGATTATTCCCTTGTCTTTATCGGAGCCGCTTTCACTTGGTTTACTAGTTTACCTCCAAATTCGGTTCATTTTGGAACGATTTGGAAAGCCGATTCCATGAGTATTTTTCTCCAGCGATTGAACTCGTGATTTCGATCTAAGTTCTATCCAATGTAAGACTGGGAATCGTAAATGATTATGTTAAGAGATTCGAGAAGTGAGAAATAGGTGTTTTAGTGTTACCCGCTCGATAATCGCTTGATCGATTTAGCTTTCGAGGTTGATACCCCATTAAAAGAGAAATTCAGGCGAAATTCACCAATTTAAGTCATCTCTACAAATAGTATCGGCTCAAGAAAGCCGTTTCTCCGATGATAACGGCTTCAAAAATGAATTGAAGAATAACAAAGACAAGATACAATCGGCTATAGAGGATGACCAACTAAAATTTGCAGAAGAGCCGACAATGCAGCTGGACGCTGATCCTTTTCCAATTAACATGGTTCATTGTTCTAAAAAGAAGGAAAAGCCGACACAAGATGCAGAGCCTAAGGATCAAATTCATATATCATCGGCTATAAAAATGACGCGTCAAGCCGATGTACAATCAAATTATGATAGCAACAAGACACTCATGATTACTGTTGGCTCTATACAAATAAAAACCGACCGTGAAGGAAATTTTTTTAAAACAATCACACCAAAGGGTTATCAGGCTGAGAGAGCATTGCCACTCGTAGTCGATACGTAAGTCGGGCCTACTTTTTCCCAACTACTAGCAAAATATGAAAGAAGGAATGAAAGGCCACGACGAAGTCCTCCACATCGGCTGGTTAATGAATATCGGCCAAGCGGCCCTGAAAGAGCTCACCAACGGTGCCCTTTTTAGCAATTTTGTTGGGAGAGGATTAGCTTTGCCATCACCAAACACATGTCCGATGCGGTATTACCCATGTCAAGGTGATAGGCGCGATGGTCGGCTAAAGATAGAATTTCTAAGCCGACTATAAGTTGGAAACAAGACCAAGATGAAGGGTCTAACATCGCGCTAGTATGGATCTGTTAGGAAAAATATGTAAGTCGATCGAACCAAAGCCGAGATGGTGTCCTCCGTGTTTAAGCCGATCACAAAGAAGAAGACTTGAGCGGCTAAGGACCCAAGAGATGAGGGAAGTCAACAAGAAAACAAAGGGATAAAACTTTTAATGAGCTTCATCCGATTAAGATTGCGAGAAAAGAGTGGAGGAAGAAAAACCGGATTCGCCAATGATTTTTGTTCGACGGCCGATCTAGTCTGAAAAATCATACCACCCGCCACCGTGATAGCCGATTTGGTAAGGGATCAACGTGAGATCGTGTAGTGTGCGCCGGTTTGTCCAAGGTAATCGTTAGGTATTGATTGGCTAAAACTCAAATACGAATATACGAGTTGGCCGACATCGACTGAAGCCAAATTAACTCGATGCGCTTAAAAATTTGGCTATGGTAAGAAAATATATGTTCAAGTCGATGATGAAATTTTTGAAGATAACATGTTATCTCCCAAAATGGGGGCATATGTTTGCACCAAAATTTGGCGATAGGGTCAAAATCGGCATCCAAGATCAACAAGATACGATTGAATAACGGATCAAGATATTTGGAAACAAAACAGTTGTTAAGGAAAGCACCCTCCAAATAGAGGCCGATACGGATTCTATTCCTAACGTGTTGTACCAGACTCTATCGGCTAATGGCTATAAAAGAGGTCTAGAGGTGATCGTAAAAGTCGCCAGAGCCAACCAACCAATTCACTTCTACTTTTCATCTACTTTTCCGTCGACTAGGAGTAGTTCTTGTAATTTAGTCTTTGTAATTCGATCTCGATCAATAAAGTTCTGCGATCGCCGATTGTTGATCTTCTTCAAATTACGCCCGTGTTTGATTTATTCTGATTTTGTTGCGCATCGCCTTCTTCAGAATCGATCTGCCTTTATCCTCTGATTAGCCTTAATCGGCTAGTTGGACTTACCCTGTTACTTTGATCTTAATCGGCTTCAAGCTTATTGAGTCTAAGCCGATTGATCGTTACGATCGTCTTTGAGAGAATTTTATCCTCTGATTAGCCTTAATCGGCTAATTAGATCTATTCTGATACCTTAATCTTGATCGGCTTCAAGCTGATTGAGTTTAAGCTGATTGATCGTTACGATCGGCTTTGAGAGAATTTTATTCTCTGATTAGCCTTAATCGGCTAATTAGATCTATTCTGGTACTTTGATCTTGATCGGCTTCAAGCCGATTGAGTCTAAGCCGATTGATCCCAACGATCGGCTTCGAGTGAATTTTATATTTTTCACTTTGTCGGTTACAGGTCAAATCGACTGGCACGCTCTTGAACTAGGTGTTCGTCTGGTGTGCTGCTGTCAGAAACTCTACTTCAAGTTTTTGACGTCAACAGCTTCTTTTTGCTTCTTTATGGTGTTAAGGATTCCGGGAGAGAGAGAGGATTTGACCGGGGGAAGGTGGGCTGACCAGCCCCTAATTGCCATAGCGATACAGGGGTAAAGAACTGTAACGCTGCAAGCGTGAAAACCTGACACAAACTCACGTGCTCGTGCTTCGCAAATCGCAATGTCCCACCTGTCCGGGCCAACTTTGCGCCTGCGTGCGTCTCCCAATCTACAGCCAATAGAGCCCACCCACGGACTCGTCTCCCACTCTCCCACGTGATCACGCGCTTCTTCACGCGTCCACCAACCGCGCCCGCCTCCTACTCCCCGCCCTCGCACAGCGCGCCTCCTTTGCCCGCCGCATGGCCGCCAGCGTTCGCTCCCGAAGTAGAGGTATGCACTCGGACTGGACTCTTTTGGACCGGCCCGAAACACGATGCTATGATCTGGCACGAAGCTCGACCCAGTACGAAGTGGGCTGTGTCGGGTCGGCACAACACTGTAGCACGGGTCGTGCCGGGCTCGAGAAACGGGCACGATGGGCGGCATGGCCCGGCACGACACTGTAGAATGGACCGTACCGAGCCCGATGACCTAGAGTATGAGGAAGAAGCCTAGCATGAAGGTCACTGACTCACAGAGCATGACCGCTATGGATGCATCTAGTAGCATGAACGTCACCCCTATCACCGACACCTGAGAGAGACGGACAAAACAGGAGAGAGAGCTGAGAAAGATTGAGAGACGGTGCAAGAAGCTGCTCTCTCTCGCTCGTCCCTCTCAATTTCTCAGCTCTCTCTCTCACCAATCTCTCTCATCTGTCTCGCTCACTCTCTTTCTCGCCCATTGCTCCCTCTCTCGCCCGTGTTTAACACATCCCTCTCGCTCTATCTAACCGTCTAAAAATAAATAAATTTTAGTTATTTTTCTCATAATATTTGCATTCACTGCCTCAATTCTATGCGACTTCGGCTCCTTTCCTCTCATTGCAATAGTGCAAATGGGTCGGCTGGCCGCCGCGACCGCAATTAGGCGCGAAGCATAAATGGGTCGATGCTGGGCTCGCTGGCGAGCGGCCGAAGACGCAGACGGCACGCGGCGAACCCCGTCGCGTCTGCGGCTTCGGTTCGTGAACCGGCACGATGGGCCCGTGCTGGGCCAGCCCGGCCCGGCACGACGCCCACCTCTATCCCGAAGCGCCCTCCCCCAGTTGGAGTCCATCAACCACCTCGCCTTCGCCGCCACCTCCTCCGCCTTCACGATCTCTCTGTCGTACCCTCCCACCGGCACGGCCACCTTGTTCATCCACTGCTCCGCGTACAGCGGCCACGCCACCGTAGGCACGCCCGTCATGATTGCCTCCAGCACCGAGTTCCACCCGCAGTGCGTGACGAGCCCGACCACCATGTCGTGGGCCAGCACGTCGTGCTGCGGCCCACGACTTGACGACCCTTGTCCTTTGTCCGGCACAGGAAGCCCTCCGGGAGAAGCGCGTCAAGGTCCGGCTCGGCCGGCTGCTCGTCGCGAGGCGGCCTCCGCACGACCCACAGGAACCGTTTCCCGCTCGTCTCCAACCGGACGACCCACCTCTCTAATCTGCTCTGCGGTGAACTGGCCGATGCTGCCAAAGCAGAGGAGCACCACGCTACTACGCTAGCCTTGGGCTGCGTGTCCAGCCACGCGAGGCACTCCTCGCCGCGTCAGTGTCCCGATGCAATAGACGGGTGGGTCGGGACGCCAGGAGGTGCGCAGTGTCCTGCAGCGACGGTGTCGATGGCCCGCCGCTCAAGCAAGCGGAAGGTGTTGATGATCAGTGGCGAAGCCAGCTCCTGGACGGGGCGACCGCCCAAGTCATAACCAACAACACGCGAAGCAATACAAAGCAAAGCTTCTGCTTCTGTCTGAAACAACTTCGCTCTGAATACTGAACTCGCTCCGACTGAAAACACTTCAGCAATGCAGGATCTGAAAGTAGGATTCAGAACCTCAAATACGGCAACAGATCAAACAACTAACAGAAGAGTCTTTACGACGTGAAAAGTGCACATTTTTCTGTTTTTCTATTCACAATTTATACCCAACAATACACAGTTTGATTTTTCATCCAATAACACAAAACGGAAACCGAAACTGACTTCTCTTACTAGTTACCGATACGACTTACTATTGCCTAGTCCGACAACACAAAACTTAACCAACACAAACCAAGTGCTAATCTAACTTCTAAAATAGAATTTAAATTTTCCAAACCATCTGACTCTGACTTTGACGACGGCCGGCGATTGGCAAGGAGCAGCATCACGAACCAGAGCAGTAGGTTGTCACTATCGTCGCAGTCACGGAGGATCTTCGACTATCTGTGGGTTGGGAAGCTGCGCAGCGTGGTCGTCAGCAAGAACTCAGACGAGTCCTGTGCCGTTGGAGGCCTCGGAGTGGCACATGGCGACCGACGAATCCGATAAGAAGTTCGTTGACATCCTCTACGAGTTTATGTAGGCTCCTAAATTTTCTTGGCTCCGCCACTGGTGACGGGTAGAGCACCACCGGCTTATGGGGCTTCGCGGTGTTTGCAGGAGACGAGGCGTCCATTGCGAGAGAGATGTTTGCTGCGGAGCGGGGTTTGGAGGGCACGTTTCTGTAGTGTTGAGACGAGGATACGATCAGACGAGACTACGTATATAGAGCTGCAATGCAAGGCAAGGCAATGTGTAGCCACTGTTTTACTGGCCAGTCCAATGGGAGGCAAGGCATTCAATTTTTGCTGCAAGTTGGTCAGATTTTCGGTAACTGTAAGCCGATTTTTTGTCTTTAAATTAACCTTGAGATGTGTGTATTTGACTATGATTAATTCAATAGTAGTTCAAAAACGTGATTTATACTTAAGAAAATCATAAGGTTATTCTTTGCGATGACTGGTTCCCCATGCATATGACATATATATCATCCACAAACTCAACCTTCTACTCTCCAACAGTTATGAATCGAGTCGTAAACACACAAGAAGACGAACTATACATTATCAGTTTCGCAGGTAGTATTGTAGCCCTGTAGGTTGTAGTCTTTTTTTCTTTTAAAATTTGGTCATAAGCTATGACATTTACTTATAAAGAAAAAGACAGAGACACCTAGGCAAACCAATCCGAGTGGGTGAGGACTGAGGAGACGGCGTAACCTCTCTACCAACCGGCCACGGCCCCGTTCCTCTGTAGGTTGTATTGTGATGTAGCTAACCAGGGCAGCCGTGGACGTGGTCGAGTACTTGCATTGGGTCCTTCCTTGGAAGTTGTGAATGAACCAGCGCAATCGAAAGTATTCTTCGGTGTTTCTTTCAAGAGAAAAGGAGACTTCAGTTCGGAGATTGTGCTCTCCGAATTCTGATGGTAAGAACGGAACTAGCATTGATCAGTTTTGCCAGCAGCGAAATTGCTAAACATGCGCCGACAAAAGGTTTGCTATGGACGTACAAGTTAATGGTGGATTCAGATCGAGTGATGGACAGAACTGCGGTTGCATGTAGCAACCATGGTAACACGGGCATCATTTTTAGTATGTTTAAACATCGTGGCAAAAAGGTTTATTTGAAATTCACATACAAAGTCGATAACTTTTAACTGATAAAACATGTATTAAACCTTGTTGTTTGCTTGATGTGTTGTCTTGAGAAAAAATAATACTCATTCCATTATCAATTGCATCTTTTTCATAATATCTGTCCATTATCTTGGGAAGCATGGGTTCACGATGTTTATCTAGTGATGAAAATCAAGAAAGTAATTATTACAATATTTCCACTCTTTGCACCTACTTAGATACCAAAAGGGGTTAAATTGTTGTAGTATGTTATTTAATAGGGTTGTATGGTCGTCCGTAATTAGCTTTTCATAGATTTGATGTTTCGTTAGTCTCTATGCATGGCGAGTTTGGGCAAATATCGTGCAATGGAGGACAATACACCATACAAATAGCACTTTTCCACTCCCAACCCTAAAGCATTATCCCCTAAGCTACCCCTATTAACTTTACTCTTCTCCCCCTAATTTGCTATCTCGCAATTTGTGCTTGTGATAATAGTGAGAGATAGTTCGGTCACATTTTATCTAAAATATGTGTTTAGAAAATAAAGTTGTTCAAAATTTTATTTCCTTTGTATGTGTGATTTAGTCAATAGTGCTAAGAATTTAAGAATCACGGGAGTATGTGATTATGCGTTGTTTAGATTGCATCAACACAAAAACATGAAAGATTAAAAGTACAAAATAGTGATATGCAACACAAACAAAAATAGCATCGAAAAGTGTAATCTAGATATTGTTAGAAATGAGGCCAAGTGGCCCATTTATCTCTAATGCCAAAGTTACAAATAATAATACCATATTGCTAGTTGAGAGGGGAGAATACCAATTTAAAAGGGAGAGTTTCCACCATATCTTGTAATGAGACATGGAGGGTGAGGAGCTGGCTAAAGTCACACGCACGCGCGTGCGTATTTCGCGAATTACCGCGTGTTTTTTCCGCATGTTTTCGGTTTCTCTCTATTATTAGTGAATTAATGGGGTCATTTATTGAGAATTGAAACAGCCATGATAATGACGTCAGTTTCTAATAGAAACTGTCGTTTGAATGACCTGCAGTTACTAGCATTTAATGGTGACCGTTACTGGTGCGAGGCTATAAAATCTGGAGACGTCCAGACAGAAGGTAGCTTTTTGATTTTTGGCTCTGATACTCGTGTTTATCCACGGTGATACTGTAGGGATTGCGTGCTCGTCGCGTGCTCGTTCTTCACCGACCTTCCTCTCGGCGTGCACCGCGAGGCAAGGAGAGCGGGATCTCGAACCGTTGCACGAGAGAACCCGCGACGGGCGACAATAAGGTTTTCGGGCAGCGCAAGAATCGCGTGATCGCTCGAGCTCTTCATCTTGCGATCCACGACGTCGACTACTTCCTCTGACCGGTCGCATCTTTACCGCTTCCTTTCGCCATCAAGCCCATCGTAAGAATTCTCCTATTTTTCCTTTGTGGATCGATCTACTTTACAGAAATATGTGGTGTGTCTTTTATCTTGCCTGTTGTATTTAATCATTTTGGAAATTAGCTTAATTTTCAAATCTAAAACAAAAATAATACCTAGATTTACAACAGATATTCCATAAACAACAATATTAGATTACAAATTTTTATTAATTTATAATAAAACTGCCACCGATTTTGTATTTTAATATTCTATTGGCAAATGAGATATATGTGGAACCCATTGAACTCCCCTTCTCCTATCTGTGCAGTTCGATCCAATGACGATGTATGACTCAGGTGGAGATCTGAAGACTGAAGCTGCAAGCCTGCTTCGTGGGCTTGCAATAAATAAGGTTTAATTTGATGACTCGACTTGAACCGCAGAGCTATGGTAGATGTCGCGATGTCGGAGATAGCGTAGGTTCTTGAGCACGTGTTTTTTGAAGGACTAAAAAAAATTCCGATGCAAAAAAGATTAGGTCCCGTTATACTCGTTGAGATAAGACTAAGGCAACTTTTACGCGGTACATTGTACATAATGTGTATTGTTGTTGATATTTATTTAGTTTATATATAAATTTAACATATTCATAATATTATAATTTTATTAGATTTTATAAATATATTATAATAAAAAATTAGTACTCAAAACTATGTTTTAGAGACCGTGTCGATATCTAAAACGATAACTATTTATGATCGGAGGGAGTATGTAGCATCACAAAGAACACAGGAGTTGAAGGATGGACCAGTGGACAGGTAATGGGGGTGAAGTTGTTTGTTCCCACTAGAGGTGGGCGTCATGTCGTGTCGGGATGGCACGGCATAGGCCTGTCAGGCCGCTTGCCTAAACCGTGTCATGTTGTCACGGCCCGGCCAACCCACAATGTCGTGCCGTGCTAATCCGACTCACCTTCGGCAAACCCAGACACAGCCCATTTGCGATTCGCGCTTGTTTCGTGCTGTGCTGGCCCAAGTCTACCCATTTGCACTATTGCGACGAGAGGAAATGAGCTGGAGACGCACGAAACTGATGTAATTGACACAAATATTGAGGAAAAAAACTAAAATTTATTCATTCTTGAATAGGTACAGAGTAACTACCTCATTAAAAACCTTATACCCAGTGTGGGGTACTGTAGTGCGGAGCGACTCGGTATTGGTGAGCATATACTCTCCAGTCTTCATTCTCCACATTTTAGCATCTCCGTTATCTCCCCTTTCTCCACATGCGAGAACCGCAAAAGACACCGACCGTAGAGCGAGCCACAACATGGTGCAATGTCACGATAGAGCAACCTGCCTTATGTTGTACCTGCTTTGGGCATACCAGACCTGTTTTGTGTCATACCAACCCAAGCACGGCTCATAAAGGCGTGCTATGCCATGTTATCCATCGTGCCCGACCGCAAGGCCCAACACGGCCCTATCATTCGTGCAATACTGACGAATACTTATAACAGGCCGTACCCCAACGGCCCAAAGCGACGAGCCGGCGGCCTCAAGCACAGCTCAAGCCCAACAGGCCGCTCCTAGCCCATTACCGACCGAAGCACCGACAAAGCCACGCGAGACATCCCTTCCCGACCGATCGAGGGAAGCGTCTCCGACCAAGCGGGGCTCCCGACCCCCGCAGCGGGACGAGACCCATCGGCTCCGACCAAGCAGAGCTCCCGACCCCGCAGCAGTCGGATCCCCGACTGATCGTGCCAAGACAACCCGCCAAGGGCCGCGTGGTCAAAACTTCTACCAGCCAACAGCCACGTACCCCACGAACGGGGTCAATCGAGCGACTATACAAGGGCGGTGGCTCCTTCCCAAGAAGGTTTAATGATCGATCAGTCATGCTCCCGATCCCATCACCGGTCACATACAAAGACGTACGACCCTCTCCCGAGGCAACACCGCGCCAGCGCAAAGAACGCCAACACTCGTAAGGTTCGCAGAGGGCGTGCACGCAGCTTCGGAAATACCTAACCGCTCGACCAACTAAGCTACCGACCAGCATGGGCAAGACGGGCAATGATCGGTCAGTAAGCGAAGGACCGAAGCTCCTAGTGTAGGTCATCTTGTCCTCTCCCACTCGATGTAACTCCCCTCCTTTCAGTATAAAAGGAGGCGGAACCCCGAGGAGAGGAGGATCGCAATCGAACCCATCTCGCTAAGCCATTAGCACTCGCTTGTAAACTTTGTGCACTCATCCTGCATCAAGGGAATACAACGCCGCCACACGAACTAGAGTAGGACCTTCGCCCGAACAAGATACATCTTGGACTTCGAGTCTAACCATTCAGGAGTGGAACGCGGCCCCTTAGACTTACAAATTTACTTGCCGGTGCTCGAACGCCGGCGGTTGGCGCGCGTAGGTAGAGCGCCAGCCGGCTGTCTTCATCACCATCTCCGATTCCGCTTGCCTCCACGATGGCATCTTCCACCCGCGGACGGCATGATCTGCGCTGGGAGCCGATCCGCCGGCTCCCTCAACTTTGCCATCACCTCGGCGGGAGGGCTTACGCCATCCCCGCCATCGAGGCCTAGCGCCCAGCGAAAGCTTGGGCGCCATCTCCGCAACCGCCAAGCTCGGCTTGGGCGCCTCGCGAGTCCCAAAACCGAGCTTGGGAGCGCCGCCCGCCCAAACTCCATCATCACCGACAACGAACGCAGTTCACGGGGAAGGAGTTCTCGAGTTCTGCGACGACTTCAACATCCGTGTCGATTGGGCGCCGTGGCCCATCCGCTAACTAACGGCGTGTCGAACGCGCGACGGCATGATCCTTCAAGGACTCAAGCCACGGATCTTCACGGCCAAGCACTTCGGGCGGTGGGTGGCCGAGCTGCCCTCCGCCCTCGAGCTCGCGACCACGCCCACCCGAGCGACCGGGTTTACACCGTTCTTCATAGTGTTCGGCGCTGAAGCCGTCTTACCGACAGACCTGGAGTATGGCGCCCCAAGACTACAAGCCTTCGATGAGGCTCGGGGGCTCGCCTCGCAACAAGACGCCATTGACCAGCTCGACGAGGCGCATGACGTGGCCATCCTGCGATCGGCCAAATATCAACAAGCTCTGCGGCGCTACCACAGCCGCCAGGTTCGAGGGCGATCCTTCAGCGCTGGCGACCTAGTCCTGCGTCGGGTCCAAACCAGCAAGGACAAGCACAAGGCGCGCTGGAAGGCCCCTTCACCATCGAGAGGTTCTCCGACACGCACCTTTCGACTCAAGGACGCCGACGGTCGATCCTTCCGAACGCTTGGAACATAGAAAAGTTAAGGCGATTCTATCCCTAAACTCTTTTCTTTTTCCCCGCATGGTCTTTACCTTTACCCTTCCGAGCACGGTCGCCTGCGGACGCTGGGCTACCTGGCGCCTCTGCTCAGCCGTCGTCGAACAGGTTATGCGGTCGGTGACCGACCGACCACAAGGTCCATCCGTGCAGTAACCCTCTCGACCCAAGCGTTACTGACGCCTCGCCCGGCTATGGTTGCTAAGTAGCACCGCTGAAGAAGGAAGTGCCCGAGTGGAGTGACCTTTAGTCACGGTGTCGGCGCTTTCGGCGCTTGCAAGTAAATTTGTAAGTCTAGGGGTCGCGTTCCACTCCTCGAATGGTTAGACTCGTGAGTCCAAGATGTATCGGTTCGAAAGTGAAGTCCCTACTCCGGGCCTCGGATGGTCAGATTGTATTGCTTTTGCACTATGTTTCTGAGACGAGGCTCCTAAATGACTTAGTCTCCTCGTGTTCTTATGTGTCCCCCTTTGAATCGTTTAGTCTGCCTCTTTTATACGTAAGGAAGGGGCAGGTTACATCGAGAGTTGGGGAAGAGCGAGGTGACCTATGTTAGAGCTCTCGGTCCTTCGTCCCGTGGATCGGTCGCCACCCGCCTTGCCCATGCCGGGTTGGTAGCCTTGGTGGTCGTGGAGGTTAGGTATTCCTGAAATAGCGATTTGCCCTCTGTGATCCTTGCGAATCGGCGACGCCGGCGTGACGTTGGTGCCGCCGAGGGAGCGCGCGTCGCATCTTGACGTGATCGTTGATGGGCCGAAGCTTTGTCTTCGCATCCACCGATCTTCTTGGGAAGGAGCCACCGCTCCGCCTAAAGGCGGAGACCAAGAGGTTACGGACACGCGTTCGGGGCGACGTCTTTATGGCCCTTGTCGCCACGACATGACGGGATTAAAAGCGGAGTGGTATTGAAACCGGAGTTACTGTGTCGGGCGCACAGCGAGGGGGGACGCGACGCTTGACAGGGTGCTCGCTAGTGGCGCTCGCTCGTCCTCTATAAATATGCCCGTTGGGTGCTTTCGGGTGGTCACGCCTTCTTGCCTTCTCTGTCTCTGCCTCTGAAACAAGAAAAGCACCAGAGAGCTAAGGAAAGAAAACCCAGCCTTTCTTTCTCACCTTCCAGTCGTCTCCCCTGTGAAGATGTCGTGGCCGGAGTGCTCCGCGCAAGACAGCCGTGCGCTCGGCTTGGTGAAGAAGGGCTTCCTCATGCCGCAGACCTTCCTACCGAGGGTGCCGATCGGAGCCGCCACCCGCGCCACGCGCGGCGAGATCGTGGTGCCCGCCTCGTTCTTCGAGCGGCTTTAGCTTTGCCGCTGCACCCGTTCGTCCGGGCCGCTGCCTCATTACAAGGTGAAGGTGCACCATCTCAACCCCAATGGGGTCCTCCACATCGCCATCTTCATCACGCTGCGGCAGGCCTTCCGGGATCGAGCCGATCGGGCGTTGGAGGCACTTCTTCCGTGCAAGGCTCGGAAAGACAGGCCGCCGGACGCCGTGGTGCCTGGTGGCTCGCCCTCCGCCGCGCCTGGCCGAGCACGGAGTACGGAGGTAAACCGCCTCGTCCCAACAAGGGCTGGCGTTCAATGGCTCCCACGCTCAAAACGCCGGCGACAGCGGGCTCTCGTTTCACCGGCGAGCTACCCATGGTGGAGGAGCGGTGGGCCCGGGTGCCGAGAAGAGGGAAAGAACAGCTGGCCTGATCGTGGAGCGGTCGGGGCTCAAAGGAGGCGGGGCTCACCGGGACGTGGTTGTGCGCGCTTTTATGGGGATGCGCGATGCAACCGCTTGTGCACAGCCGCACTTCTGTTCCGGTGACGGGCCGCCCAACCGGGCGAGATGGCGTAACCCGAGCTGGCGCATCCGAGGTGGAGGCCCGTGGCGGCGTTCGGGCGGAAGCGCCACGGTGGCCGGATGGCCACCCGAGCCATTCTCGGTGGCTTTTCCGCCAAATCTGAGTAAGCCAAAATTCCTTTCTCGCTCTTTTCTTTGTCCTTAGCACTTGACCGACATTCCCGCATCCTCTTAGGGGCTCATGGGGATGTCTTCCGAGCGCCGCCCCGGGGATAAGGAAGCGCAGACGCCGCCTCGGCGAAGGCGAGGTCGACTCCTCCCGCAAGAAGCGGAAGGAGGAAAGGAGGAGGAAGAAACATAAGGAACGCTGGCGCTAAGCGCAGAGATGTGTCGGAGACCACCGCCGTGGGGACAACCTCTACTAACAGCGGCGGGAGTGCCTCCGGCCACCCCTATGGTGGGTTTTTCCCGAATCGCTGATCGGGCGGCGCCCGAGCAGCGGCGACTCGGCCGAGCGGCATCACGCAGCGCCTGTGTACGGATCCTCAGTGCGGCGACCTTGCGCCATGGCCGCCGCAGCTCTCGGTACTGAGGTGGCTTCGGGAAGCGACCAATGACTTACCCCTTGGCGGCGTTTAAAGAGGCGCGCGTGCCACGCACCGCCGCCTTGTAAGTGTATTCTTTTTATTGGAGCATTTTCTTTTTGGCAAAGTCGCCCGAGCGACTCTTGAATCTTTGCAACGGCAGCATGCTTATACTGGGCGACCGGGGCGTACG